>JAPDSC010080641.1:0-55105 GCA_026290005.1 Latrodectus geometricus
TTATTGTTATTAAAAATATTTAATTCTCACGTGATTAAGACGAAAATAACGATTTTTCCACTTGAAACACATCGAATAGAATTTAACAGAATCAATCATAGAGAAAAGTAGTGGCAACTTTAATGGTATTTAGAGAAGGACATCGTAAGAATTGCCATTTGATGGTCAATTTTTGCAAACGAGGATTAATTTGACATGGACTTCCAGTTTGATGTAGATTCCAAACCACAACAACCACACCCGATGTAGCAATCAGATATACGAACTATTGATCTTAAGTCCAAGGTGTTAACCATTCAGCTGGTTGAGGACAGGGTCAGATAAACTGAGGTAGATGAACTTAAAACCTTAGTTTGATAATCATTCCAGTTTTCTTTTTCTTTATTATCTTCATTAGTGCGAATACTGTTTCTACGACACGATACAGAACATTAAAATACGCTTGAAAGTAATGTCTTCAAAACAGAACAATCTGATTAATCAAAGTTATTATTTTTTAAAAATACAAGAGATAGTATCAGTTTATACGATGCTTTATCACTTAGCACACTTCTCTAACTTATGACAGAAATTATTAAATTCCCTTCCACAGTTTACCGTTATATTTTTTACATGGCCACGTAATCTTTGAGCAGGATGGTAGTAAAAAGCATCACTATCCATTTCTACCAATCGCCATTTTATAAGTAACAGGGCGGTCTTTCACATAAAGAAAAAATGGCTAAGATGCAAATGTTCTTAGTTTTTGACAGAGGTAACAAAAATTATAAGCATGAAAATTACGCAAAAGACATGTAACACTTTTTTTGGTTTAAAAAAAAAAAAAAAAAAAAAAAAAAAAAAAAAAAAAAAAAAAATGGTAAATAGTTCATGCTTGCGTGCTATTTTTTCCCTCATAATCTCATATGAATTCACGTATAATGAACACTAATTTCTCATCCTTGAACAAGATAAAAATGTCCACGGACTGCCAGTCAACTAGCATATAAGCAAAAACTTGGACATTAGCAAGCCGCCATATACTTCGCTTTTTCTCCTTGAATTGTGAAAGAATAACGAAAATGATTACTACTTCTTTTCAAAAGGATTTGACAAAAAGGAATTTATGACGTACTTCATTGCAAATTATGCAGAAAGTTCCCACACACACAGTTTGCCATTAAATCCAGTAACTTCATGGATAGGCAATTTTATGGTAATAAAAATGCGAGATACACGGTCAGAATTTGCTAAAGATGCATAAATTTGATTTAATGACATTATTGTAATCGTGGCGTAGAAACAGTGTTGCATCAAGAGATAGGTAAAAGTTAATGGAAATAAAATAGCGCGTAAGTTTTTTTATTCGAAAATATTTTGTAATATACATAAATATTAACGACACTTACGAAATTATTTTTATAGAATAACTGCTGGGTGAAATAATATTTTTCAAATTAAAAAAAAATTATATGTATGCTTTTTAACAAGCTATTTACATTTAAATGCTTAGTTGATTTATTTTGCACACTCATTAAGCAACATGTAAAAATGAATAAAATCCATGATAACAGGAGAAATCACTCTTTGATATTTTTAATCAACTAAAAGAGATCGTTTTGAAGTTAAATGAAAAAAATAGTCAACTGTCTTAAAATCATGTTTACGCAAATATTTCGATTTACTTGCATTCAATTTTAACGATTCTATGAACACAGCATACATTATTCATAGTTAATAAAATATCGCGATTTTATTGCAGGTTAGAAATTTACTTACATTATTAAGAAAGAGCATTCGTAATACATTTAATTTCAGTATATTACTCTTCAACATTTTAAAATTAATCCTCAAAAATATTTCGGAGATTTTGAAAATATGTTAATCGAAGTTCACAATTACATAGTTCACTAGTAATTTTCCATAAATAATGAATTCGTACTTTACTCTATTTTAAAAAGTAATTTGTAATAATTTATTTTAAAAACCTTAATTTCAGCTTTATTTATAACGCTAAATTGTATCGGGTTCATTTTCATGAATTCTTTAAAATTTTGTCTTAATCTTAAAGTAAAATAAAATTTGTAAATACTAAGTAAAGAAATGGGAAACGAGAAATAAAATCTACCATTTGTATATTCTATGAAATCTCTAACAAATCCCACCCCGTAAGTTAACAGGAAAGGCTAACTTAGGGGAGATATTGATGCTATCCACCCCCTTCTCCAGGAGGCGACAAATATAAATTGGGGAGTATATTTCTAAGAGCTGTGAGTGTGGTCTCCGGTATTTAATTTTTAATATTCTACTGCATCGGAATTGTTAAGATGATAAAGCTGTTTTTTAATAGAAAAATTCAAAATAGAGAGAGAGTGGTCGACATTTTAAGATAGACAATTTACGTTTACTTCAATGAAAAAGTCTGCTCCAGTATTATACTAATAAGGATAAAATAATCTAAATTAATACTTATTTCTGCCTTCAAGCAATAAAAAAATTGCTCTCTGATAGTGGAAAAAAAATATAGCTAATATCTCTAGTTATTATTAATTAAGTTTTACATCCTAACAATTTAACCCTCTGACTGAACACCCCGTGGTTTTCATGGGCAACTCAAATACAGCAAAATTTGCTCATCCCTTGATTCTCGCGGGCATGTGTTTTTCTTGCTTTATTGAAGGAGCATTTTCACCGTTTTCCCGGCCTTCAAAAATTTTATATATTTTACTTTTTTATATTATGTAATTAAAAGAAATTAAGAGTTATTTAATTGAAATTTATTAAAAACTTTTTGTGATAACATCTCTAATCAAATTTCTCGTAATGAAAATCTGTATAAAAATTTGTTTTGGGAAGAAAAATATGCATATTTCAATCCTTCATACATATATATATATTGAAAATATGTAAAAAAAAAAAAAAAAAAAAAAAAAAAAAGGGGGGGGGGGTTTAGAAGCGAATTCGGTTTACAAATCCAGCAGTCAGAGTTTAAAGACAAAAGCAAGTATATATATAATTAATAATATCTTTAAATAAACTAATGCATGCTTTTACAGTAAAAAGTTACTCCTGGTAGATTTCGGTATCCTTATATTTTGTAAATGAAATACAATGAATATTTGATATTTCAAAGAATATTTTATTTGTATAGTATATTTTTAAAAAAAGATTACAAAGTTTACAAGAATGTTAAGTATTTTTTCTCGCTATTAACTAAAATTGAATTCTTCATAAAAATTATAAAAAAAATTCATTAAGGAAATATAGTTATCTGATAATAATAATGAATTAAAATTGCTATTTATCAATTACAAAAGCAAAAATATCGATCGTGTATAACTTAAAACAAGCCTGATAAAATAATTTTTTAACATTTTCACATGAAATGTCCGGTAATTTTAAGGGATATTGAAATATTGCACCTGGAGAACACAAAAATAATGTCAAGTGGTAAAAAGAGTATATTTGAAAATCTGAATAATCTAAAAGTGTAAGCAATTTTAGATACGCTACGTTTATAATTCAATTTCTACAAAGGGATATTAAAGATTGTAAAATGCACAAATGGAACAATATTTAGTTATGATATCAAACTCAGAATTATAAGGTACTTGCTAACATCTTTTTTCTAACTAATTATAATTGGGGAAATGAGTTGCAGTTATATATATATATATATATTGCACAGATATTTGAACTAATTGATATTCATGCACTAATTTATTATTAAGAAAATAAAATTAGATTTATAGCACTCTTTTGAGAAGATAACTAGCTTTATAATTTCTTTGTTAGGAGTAACCAAACTTAAATAGCATTGGAAAAATCAGAATATAATAATGCATGTTAACAGATTTTAATTAGAATAATAGTTGCAATTTTAACTATACATATTTCTGAAAACTCTATTTATTTAAGTAGGCGATGGAAATGAATTCGATGAGTTAGAGCCCCGAGGCAATTAAATCTAAAAAATCCCTCTACTATACATGCATTTTCTTTTCCTTGTCCGTGAATTTCCTCATTTCAATTATTTACGCATCTGCTTGACCGAGTGAACGAATCACGAGTGCACAATTATTGACCGTGGAGCCAACATGGGCACTTGTCACGCCACACCACTACTTACTGCGTCAAGGTTCCATTTGGTGGCGAGTTGGTGCTGATATCACACGAAAAATAGTCAACGACAAATGTTGCCACCAAAGTAAAGAAATTAGAAAGCATATGAAAACGATAATTAAAGAATGCGTGAAAAGATTTTAAAATTTAAAATTGGAGCTTCTAAGCGATTATTGATAAAGAATAAATTTGTTTCGTTTTATTTTTGAGCTGAATATCAAGAATGTCTGCATATAAACATAATAATTTACGCATAAAAACTATTTTATCCAAACGAAATTTTCCCTCATTTTTTTTAAGTACCAGTCTTGGAGCAATTTAATTCAATTGCATAAAAAGAGATTGCCTTATATATTTTTTTAAAAAACAAAACAGGCAATACAAAACCTTTCCATACTATTTTGGTTGCATTTGTAATCAGTTCCAAGATTGAGAAAAACAATCCCATATATTATAAAGGATAATGTAAGTGACATTTTTATTATTCGGAGGACTCGGATCACTAACAAAAAAAAAAAAAAAAAAAAATAGAATATGGGATATTTAATTTAAAATACATAATCAAAGAGAGATAAGAATTTAAAAATTAAAATTAATAGGAAAAGGTGTAGTATAGCAGGACCTATTCTAGAACTTCTATTGACGGGACTAAACCAAAAAAATTGTAATTTTCAATTTCAATTTTTTACTACCCCATTGATGCTTGTATATACTTTTTGGTTAGTAGTAACACTGTTAAACTCCCACGATTTTGTTCATAGCAACGGTTTTCAAAAGCAAAATGAAAATAATTAAGAAAAACTAAAGTATATTTTTTATAGAATTAACTGACAAAAACCATCTTTTAATTAAAAATTACATCTAAAAGAATCTAAAAATTTCTAGTTATTATTATAAAATCCATTCTGGAAGCATTACGATAGCTAATAAATTGAGCAGATATTACGGATTAAACGGGAATTGATTTATAAGTTATTAGCATATAACATGGTGGTAATAATAGTACATAAAATTATGTCTGATAAGTAAATAATAAATTACTTTTTATTATCGAAAATTTAACTTGTATTTATTAATGTAAATTCACTAATAAATTTCAATCCACTAACATGATTTTTTTATACAAGTTAATTCTCTTCAATGGATATTCAAAACGAAGAGAAAAAATATACAAGTTTATTATAAAAAACGGATTGATATGGAAAATTCTGACAGGTAAATCTTAAAAACCGAACTGAAATTTGACGGCATTTTATAAAGACGGAGACAAAGTTTTATAACTTTTCCGTAAAAATAAACTAGAAATCATTTTTGAAATCAACTATATAAATCAAAGCTAGAATTTATTATAATAATATCTCGCGATATTTGCATGAAAATATACTTTAAAGACAGAAAAAAAATTCTCAAGCGATGCAAGATGGATATTCAGGGTCAAACGCACAACTCATAGCCATAAATGTAATGTTGAACGTGATTAAAAAGAAGAAAATTATACAGTGCAAAAATATACGGACAAGCTAGTAATGTTTTAACAATAGCTCTGTGCAGCCTTTCCAGCGGCCAAGCATTTTTTTTTATTCTCACGTCATCTATAATTTTTACTGGCATACAAATGAAATTTCAATGAACTTTAATAAAAGGGACGAAAGTTTCTTCATCATATGCATATGAATTGCGTAATCGAATTTTAAAAAAATTTGAATAACAGAAAAAATAAAACTATGCTAATTACACTACCACATAAAATAAATGCTAGCCGGAACTCGAATGGAAGTAAAATAGCGTCGAGCAAGAAAGCAGGGGTGACAAAACTGAACTAAAAACGTAATCTCCTTTTCACAATGCTTTTCGCACGAAACGAAAATTTAATTCTGAGATTTCTTGGCGAGAACAAGCAATCCGCTGGTGACCTCAGTTGAACACCGTTCCGGATATAGTAAAGGAAGAGGTCAGCGGCGTTGGACCGATGATTCTCTCAGCAATTTGGGGACAGCTTCGATTCACCGTTATTTATAAACCATTTAATGTTTGCTTGATGACGGCTAAAAGGAGCTATTTATACATCAAGAGCGTAACTCTTTCCATTAACTGAGCTTCTTTTCTGAAGTTCCACGAGAAATTTTTTTAACAAATGTTAAATTGAATTCACTGTTTCACATCGTTAAGAAACTGCACATAGTAAAAAAAAAAAAAGGGGGGGGGGGATTTTCATATAGAAGTTAATATTGAAATCATCCCAAACATTATGTTGGAAAGTCATTGAATTTATTCAAAATATTTACGAATCACTTTATCAAAAATACGGGCAAATTAAAAAATATTTCGATTTAAATATTTGATAGGCTCTAAAAATGCAAAGGTATAACATAACATTTATTTCTCAGTATATCTCGCGTCTAAAGATAACAAAATTATTAAAATTAGGAAAAAACTAGTTTTGAAAAAAAATTTACAAATATTAATATATAATTAGTAAATTTCAAGTTATTAATATATGCATAAAAATTATATTTTAAAATTAATTTTTTTTAAAATTTAATAGAAAAAATTCAAACAAAAATTTTATAATTAATATTATAAATATCATATATTGACAGTATTCTTAAAAGACCTAATGTAGCAAAGAACTGGCTAAAAATAGTAACTGGTAAAATAAATTTAAAAAAAAAAAAAAAAAAATTTGGTTTAAATTTTTGTTAGAGTTTAATGAGTAAAATACATTGTAGAATATTTTATTTGTATCAGTTATTAAAACTATTCACATAAAAGCGCACTTTCTAATTGAATTTTCAATAAAAAAATAAAAAAAGTTAAATATTATTTATTTTTTTTAAATACATTAGATATTTTCTTAAAAAAAATGGGAAATATGACTGAACATAACGCACATGTAAATTATTGTTTACTAATAATTTACATCGATTTTTGAATTACATAGTTCACTGTTTATTTTCAATATCAATCTATTAAGAACTATTAATTCATAAATGAAAAACTATATTGCAAAAAATAGGTTTCAAAACATAATCTTTATTAAATATTTTTTTATAATGAAAATATTTTTGGAACACAGTTCGTAACTCGCGCCAATATTGCGACCAAGGTGTTCATGCAGTTTCTCGCTTTTGATAAATAACTTGAATTTAGACTTGACCTCGCTGGGACAAAAGAACGTTCGAAAAGGTCGCTTAATTTAGTCAGATTCTCGAGACAAATGATAGTTTTAGTGACTCTTTGAGTCACAAAGAATAAAAGTAATATTGTAGTTAAGCAGTGCCCTCTATCAGGTAAAAACAGTCGCCACCATTGTTTATCTAAAGTCAATTGCAAAGCTCATAGTGACAGAAGAAAGACTGATTTCGAAAACAGTCCCGACTCTATGGAGTTTTTTCTTCAATTGTCTTCAAGCTGAGTTCATGGGCGAACGGAGGATAGCGAAATTTAAACTCAAAGTAAATCTATTCAACCTTTAGCTAAATGTTTCCGTGGAGTTGTGTTGTAACCTATGACTTCCTATAACTTCAGCGGGAAGTATCCTACTTTCTTCGAAGATAGCTAAAATAAGACACGCCTATAGCACAATTGCAATACTTTCAAGATTTCATTTTTTATCAATTTAATCGAGAATCATAAGATTATTTCATATAATTCTTCATATTAACATTCAAATCATGTTGATTCTTTATATTAATATATTCATTTTAATAATTCAAATAATTCTTTCATGTTAAATTAGAACTTTCCTCGTAACTGAAATTCATTCAAAACGGAACAATGAATAATTACCGAGGAAAGCCAACAATGAATGAATTTTTATTTTATTTACATAATTTTTTTTTTTCTGATACACAGAATTCTCTTATTTCACACAGCACATTTCCTCATTAGAATAATTTAATGCAATTAATCATGCATGCTAACGACAGAACTCACTCAGCGAAATATTAATAATAAAATACATATATATTAATTGAAGTGAATGTTTTACTCTACAATAAACGGTTAAACCATAAAAATATAAACTGAGAATGCCTTTACAGAAATATATTGCCGTTCATGCGGAATAAAATGAAATGATGATTCAGAGTTTGGAAATTTTACAACACATTTATATCAAAGTTAGAGAGAAAATAATTGAAAATATATTGATTTATATATTTAGTGATATAAGCTAAATTTTCCTTCTACTATATTTTAAAACTTAAGAAAATTATCAATGCAGAATTTCTCATTTAAAAATTTTAAAAAGCTAAAACATAACAAAATATAGCATTTGATATTTTACTTCTGGTATTTATAAAAACATGAAAAGTGTTAACTATCAGTAATATTTAATGCAGGAATATATAAATGCTTTTACACAGTCGTGTAAAAATGCAGAAATCATTTATATCATTTGTTAAAGCAAGAGATTCTTGTTTAATGCTACTATAATTTAGACAATGCTGACAAAGTTTCACTATAATCGTGATAATTATAAAAAACGTTGACCAAATAGACTAAAAATTATTCATCTAATTGATAAAATAAATCATACGAATATATTAAATTTTATTTGTTCTAATAGATCTAAATGCGACAATTTGATAAATTTTATCAATTAACTGTAATCGTCAAATAATCATTGTATACATTTTGAGAGTTTTATTGATATAAGTTAAACATGAAATAGTTTTAAAACATGAATATTCCCGAATATATTAAATTAATATATTTAAAAATTTGTAAAAGCAATCCACAATGCTCTTTTTAATAATAATTAAATAAAGCTGCCTTTTTTTCTTGAAATTAGAAATTTTTAGCCTATCTTAAATATTTAATAGAAAAATCATTAGCAAAATGAGTGAAAAATTAAAAACAGAATTTTCAATGGGAGAAAAAAACCATAACAGATATTTTCAGCTAACAGTTTATTCAACACATTTACCATTAAATTCTTAAGATTGGTCATTTTTTATTTTGGGTACTTTTCTACACATGAGGACTAATTAGACACGGACTAAATTTTAATCGGATACCGAACCACTAGTAAAACCCATGCCCAAGGTAGAATTCAAACACACGAACTGCTGAACTAAAAGCAATTCCAAACATAAAAGAAGGATGCACGATAAAATAGATTAAAATTAGTTCGAGGACTTCAAAGAAAGCAGCGTGAACATTCTATTAGTTGACTAAATAATTGGTTAGTACATAGTCAGTTTCTGCCCATGGAAGCTAATTTGACTGGAGCTTAAATTTTCCTCTCATCAATTAGATAAGTTTTAGAATTTATAAATGAAACAGAATTGCCTATTTAATAGCAGAAAAACATTCTCAGATGATTAAAAGAATTATCAACTAAACTGAATGTAGAAATTATAAGCAAAGATATCTATATTTAGCAAAAAATTTAGTTTTACTTTGAATACTACTATATGACATAAAATATCAAAATATTCATCAAATTTAGTGCAATTTATTTTATCATTTTCAGTCAATAAATTCATTTTTAGTAAAGAAGTTGAACTAAAAACTGGTGCCTTATTTGGAAATCGTCACAATTTAAAATATCAACCATGTTAGAATGTCAAAAATTGCTGATCGAATTGTATCCTTAACAGAGAATATAATTAAAAAAAAAAAAAAAAATCACAGGAAAAGCTTTTATCATTCAGATAAAAAAAATTTAATCTTTGCAGAAACTCAGTTATATTTTCGATTTAATAATTAATATTTTTTTTTTATTTAAAATGAGATCTAGTGTTTATAGGGATATACTTTTAGCACAAAACATATGATTCCTACTTTTAACAGATATTTTTATCCTTTTCACCTAATTAGTATATTTGATGTGAGAAAAAAATTGACATACATCTCTTGAACATGATTTTTACTTTTTTCATTAAAAAATAAAAGGAAACAGGGGGAAAGAAAAGATTACTTTTGTAATAAACTCAAACAAAGGTTTATACTAATAATGCTTTTTTGGTTAAATTTTATAGTAAGAAAATATTTGTAAAAATACTAAAGATGGCAAATTCAAAAGTGATAAGATTTGTGTAGTTTTGAAACGATTATGTAAACTTTAAAATGTCTATTCTAGACCATGTTAATTTGTTTTGATATTTGAAATCAAACTAAAAAATAAGTGGCAGAATTTATAATCCTACTATTATAATGAAAATTTATTAATTTTTTCCATATTTCAATATGGAATACATATTGAATACATGATTACACATTAATTATAACTATCTTCTATATATATGCTAGGATAAGTTTTATTTAGATAAACAAATTTTAAGTATTTCCAAATTCTTTTTTCGTGAAATAAAAGAAAAATAAAAAGATTATAGTTTACTTCAGGGTGAAAAAAATATATTCACGACTTTTTTCTTAGATATTTTCTATTGTTATGATATCAAAAGAAACTTTTATAAAAATGAAATCTGTAAAAATCTTCAGCAATTTACCTGTGGGAATAGTATTTCCCTTTTAATATAGTAGAAACGATGTGGCGCCATCTAGTAGGGTTTATATGTACAAATAAAATTCCGATATGATAGCAAATTTTTTGATAAAAAAATAAATTGCAGGGAAAAATAATATTCCGAGCGTTTTGGATAAATTTTTCTGTTTCAAAGGAAAAAAATAAAATAAAGCTGCATAATAAAAATTATGCTTTTAGCAGCAGATACATTTAACTTTATTATATAGAACAACAAACTCTAAAAAATCATAAAAAAAATCTCATTAAAAGTATAAATATAAGTTGAGAATATTTGAATGATTACAAAATTATTAAAAGTAACAACTTTTCTGTTAAACTACAAACATTTTCTTTTCTGTAATATATGTATAATTTAACAGAATAGTAATTAACGTTAATTTTTTAATATTGCAATTTAACAGTAAGTGAAGTTTCTGAACTTTAAAGTAAATTCAAAAGATTTGCTCAAAATATAGCAAATTTCTTTAGCGTTCTGAGCAATAATATCGATTTTTTTTATTATTAAAACTCAAAAGTAAGCTTAAATTCATAACAATACTTTCAAATGAAAATGTTTTTAGATTTGCAATTCAAAAAATTGCACTTTTAATATAAAAACTTAAATTTGATAGTAACTATTAACAGGAAATGAGTGGTATGTTTCCTGATTGCATAGCTACCAGAGTGGGTGCCTGAAAGATTCTTGATTCCCTTCTTTGCAATATGTGAATATGAACTGAAAAATTTGAAGACCTCCATAAAATAAAATTTACTAATTTAGGAGACAAAGACTGACTGCAAGCATATTAACTTCAAAACTGCTACTATGTAAATAAAAAAATTGAGTTTAACAAAAGGAACTATATGTTCTATCATGTTCAAACCTCTTATAATATTAATACAATGTGATCTTTTATATGAGAACAAAAATGATATCTTTAAGAAATGATGGTTAGTCAAGAAATAAACAATTCTCTTTTATAACAGTGACATATTAAAATTAGTGAGATATGACAATGTTATAATGCATATTAATCAACAAGATTGATAGTAGGAGAAAGATAGTCAACATCAGAGCTGGCCAAATCTATACATTTACAGAACACAATATTCTTCATATATTAACATACTAAAATGAATATTGATACATATCAGAGAAAAACCTTTCCTGTCTGAGGGATTATTCATAAATCTACAAATATCTGCAGGTCGAGTCAACATAAAGAGAGAGAGAGATCTGACAAAAGATAACAATTGATTTCTAAGGGTTGTTTGGTTGGGTTGGGTTTTGTGGCGCAAGGTCCAAAAAAGACAAGCTGCACCAAAATTAAATTTTAAAGATGTAAAATCCAAGCTCAACGTTAAAAAGTTTAAAACACAAAAATATATGTATACATTTTAATTAAAATTACAATAAATTATGAAATAGAAATAATAAAATTCAAATAAAATGAATAAAACCAATTGCCTTCAAGAAGGCAAATGGGTTTCTGTGGGATGACTTCCCCACCAAATCATACATAGTAAAAATATATGTTTTAAAGAAGGTAAAACGATAATAGTTAAAATCTAGACATGAAATTAAAATATGGAAAACAGTATATGGTTCATCACAGGTCTCACACTAAGGATTCAATTCACTTAGAAACTAATGTCTGTATGTGAAATGTGTGTGTCCGATACGAAGACGAGTTAAACGAACATCGGCACTTCGTAACAGTAAAACTAATGAGGTTGTTGTTGGTTGGGTTTTGTGGCGCAAGGTCCAAAAGAGGACAAGCTGCGCCAAAAATTAAGCTTTAAAGAAAATATATAAGTTTTAAAGAAAACCCAAACTCAACATCAAAAGTTTAAAACACAAAAATAAATGTATAAATTTATATTAAAATCTAGGAAAATATAAATAAATAGGAGTAAAGTGAACATTAATATAAATTAAATAAATGCAAGGAAACCAATTTCCCTTCAAAAGGCAAAAAGGTTTCGGTGGGGTGATTCCCCCACTAAATCATACATAGTTAAAAGGTCAGTTGTAAAATATTTAAAACGGTAAACGTTAAAATCAGGACATGATATTAAAATATGAGACACAGTATATGGTACATAACACGTTTCACACCATGGATTAAGTTCACTTAAAAACAAATGTCAGTGTGTGAAACGTGTGTGTCCGATACGAAGGCGAGTCAATCTGACATCTGCTCTTCGTAACGGTAAAACTGATGCTGGAATAAAAGATGGGAATATGGCACGCAGTTTGTTTGTGACCTGCATAATCCATGACTCCTGCCAGAGAGAATTTACAAATCTTTTTACAACCCTTCTCACGTCGAAAAGAGGGACAGATGAATGAAGTAGAGACGATGCAGCTTTAGCAGCTGCATCTGCCTTTTCATTTCCCTCCAGACCTACATGACCTGGGATCCAACAGAAAATGATGTCATATCCCTTGCCAGCAAGGGAATCCAATGCTCTGAAAATCTTAGACACAACAGAATGACATATATTGGAGTTTCTCAACGCTTCTAGCACACTCAAACTGTCAGTATACACGCAGACTTTAAAAGTTTTTCTGTATTCACGAGCTGAAGAGTTTGATGAATTGCCGTAGCTTCAGCTGTAAAGATGGAGCAGGACGTATGGAGGCTGTAACCATAACTGGTATTGGCATAGAATATACCATAGCCAACATGTCCTGCAGTTTTAGATCCATCTGTGAATACAGGCGTGTATGATGCATACTGACAGCGATGAGAATAGAAAAGCTGTTGAAAAATCGTTGAGGTTGTGTCCGATTTTTGAAACTGAGCAAAGGGATTAATAATATTAATCTGTGGATCATACCAGGGTGAATGTAAAAGTAAATCCGTTTTAATGAAACGGACACCGCGTAGGTCTGTCAAGAAAAGATGACTTTTAATACGAGTGAGAAAAAGTTGGCTGCTATACGAGCGAGCATCATATAGTTTCTTTAATGCAGGAGAAATGGCCAAGGAACGTATAGGATGTTGTCGGTCAGACATGACCTTAGCGTAATAATTGAGAGACAGCTGCATTCGTCTCAGGTCTAAAGGCAATAGTTGGCAAATCGCATAAAGACTCTGGACGGGTGATGTGCAGAATGCTCCTGAACATACCCTCAAAGCAGAGTGATGCACAGTGTCCAATCTGCGTAAAACAGAAGACCTAGCAGATCCATACACAACACATCCGTAGTCAATACGAGATAAAATGAGTGATTGATAGACTCGAAGGAGTGACAAGCTATCAGCACGCCAAGATGTATTTGACAATACTCTGAGGATATTAAGCGATCGCTCGCACTTCTTCCGCAATTGTAAAACATGCGGAAGAAAGGACAAATTCCGGTCAAATATCACACCTAGAAATTTAATCTCGTTGACTACAGGTATTGTAGTGTTGTTAAGATGGATCATAGGATCGTTGTGTAGGCTGATCTTCTTGCAAAAATGGACACAGCAGCTCTTGCTAGGAGATAATGTAAAGCCATTCTCTGCACACCATGCAGCTATTTTATTAACAGATGTTTGTAGTTGTCTCTCAATGAAACGCATGTTCGATCCTTGGCAAGATATTTGCAGGTCGTCCACATACATAGTGTCATAAACTGAAGGTGATAGAAGATGAAGCATGAGACTAATGTATAAATTAAAAATAGTGACACTTAAAATAGAGCCTTGTGAAAAAATACCCTTACTTTTATTCAACCCACGGCTTGAATAAAAGTATTGGATGTAGAGGATCAAATACGTACTTTAAAAGTACGGGACCGTAATATATTCTGTAGGAATATCGGAAGATTATCTCTAAAGCCAAAATCATATAATGAACGAAGAATTCCATATCGCCATGTACGGTCGTATGCCTTCTCTATGTCAAAGAAAATGGAGACCAGATGGTTTCTTCGCACAAAAGCATTGCGAATTTGGGTCTCCAAATAAGTAATATTATCGAGAGTGGATCTTCCTTTACGGAATCTACTCTGATTAATATGTATACATTTATTTTTTCTTAAGACATACACGAGACGGGCGTTGACCATACATTCAAGTCTTACAAAGGCAACTCGCCAGAGCTATTGGTCGGTAATTTGAAGGTATTGAAGGATCCTTACCAAGCTTTAGGACCGGAATTACTATTGCTTTATTCCAAAGACATGGAAATTCATTTTTAGTCCAGACCCTATTGAACAAAACAATAAGTTCGATAGGGAGTCTGGACTTAAATGTTGAAGCATAAGATAGCTAATTCCATCAGGTCCTGGACTGGTATTACTGACCTTCTGAAAATCTTTCTTCAATTCTTACATCCGAAATTTACAGTTGTAGGGTAAGGCTTGTCCATGGTTGAAACGAATTGGTGTTCGCTCAGCACGACTCTTAAATCCTTAAAAATGAAGGATAGTAAAAGTCAGTACTTGAGGCACTAGCAAAACTTTCACCAAGGACGTTAGCTATTTCCTTAGGGGAAGAGTGAACAACAGCTCCGGTTTTTAATATAGGAATGGTAAATTCCTTGTAAATTCCATTGGCTGCCTTCACTCTTTTCCACAACTGCTTATTGGATGTTGAAGATAATATCGAAGAAAGATAGCGAGAACAGGATTCCTTCTTATTTCTACGACGAGCTCTGCAAGCTAATGCTTTTGCTCTCTTAAAGGCAATAAGATTCTCCGTTGTGAGGTATCTCCTAAACAACCCCCATAACTTCCTCTGTCTCTTGTAAGTAATTTGACACTTTTCATTCCACCCTGGTTAGCATCGCCTGTGTGTTTTGGAAGAACTTCTAGGAATTGTAATATCAGCTGCACATATAATTGTTTCGGTGACTTTTTAAACGGCCTCATTTATATTTCTGATCATGACCATTGTATCGTCAACAATTGCCAATTGTGTAAACAGCGTCCAATCTGCCCGACTGTACACGTAAGTAGGTACACGTTGCGGCACACTCTACCTCCAGTCTGGGAGATAACGAGTGGGAAATGATCGCTGTTGTATAGATCATTTCCCACTGTTAAGCTTAACAAAGGCAGAAGTGAGGGAGAACAAATGGCTAGATCGAGAGAATGAAATGTTCTTGAGGGTACGTGAAAATAAGTTTTCTCGTCGGTATTAATCAGACAGACAGTTATCAGTTATAAACTGCTCTATCTGACGACCACGCTATCATCACTTCCCCACAAAATACTATGGCCGTTGAAGTCACCGAGTAACAGAAATGGGCTGGGCAGCTGATCAACTAAATTATCAAGTTTCTCTTGGCGGATGACATTATGTGGTGGCAAATACAAACTACAGACTGTAATTAAATATGTCGTATGAATTCTCACAGCTACAGCCCGTAGAGTAGTGTTTAACGGATGGATAGTGCTGGGGAAGTTATTGGCTATTAATAGACAAACACCACCAGACACTGCACCATTGTCACCAGTCTTTTCAAAAGCATTTAAACCCACGCAGAGTAACATTATTTGTAGGCTTCAGGAATTTTTACTGAAGTGCCAAACATGCGGGCTATACGCTAACATTAGAGACTTGATGTCATTAAGATGGGAACGCAAACCATGGCAGTTCCAAGAAAGAAAGGAATTTATTTTTTAAATAGAAAAGCTTCTTTCCTAGAGCTGGAAGGCATATCATCTGACATCTCCTCAAACGATCCATCATCGTCCGAGGGATGAAGAGAAACTGCGTCAGCTTCTAGGGATAAGGCTTTACGGGTGGATAAGAACGGCTTTTGTGGGCCCTCCTTTGCAGATTTTAATTTTGATGCTTTGACGCCTCTTGATTTAGCAAAAGGAGCTCTTCGAATGAACGAAGGTGAAGAATTTCGCTTCTCGATTGTTGTTTGAGGTAATCTGTTAACAGGGAGTGACAGAGTATCCGTTTGTGTACTTATGCTTCTTTTTTTGCAGCGGCCGCATAACTCTTTCCAGGCTGCGGTGTGCGAGAGGTAATTTGTTTTCTAGACTCAGGGTAGAAGCATTTATTTTTCACTTTAAAGGTGGTAATCTCTTTTTCAAGTACCCATTGAAGACATAATAGAATAGGAGGGATGGGCACCATGACAGTTAACACATGTCTCCTTTGCTATGCAGGTCGAATTATCGTGGCTGCTGCGCAACGAGCAAAAGTCAGCTTGCCTCTGCAAGCATTTCTCGAGTGCCCAAAACGTTGACACTGAAAACATCGCAAGGGATTCGGAATGTAGGCCGGACGGGAAGATTCATGTAAGCAGCTTTAATATTGTCTGGAAAGTCTGGTGTCGCAAATGTCAGAATGAGATGCTTAATCTCAAGAACTTTTCCATCTCTTCTGACAGTGATGCGCTTAACAGCACAGACCTTCTGACTCTACAAGTTTCCAAGGATCTCATCCGTCGGCGAGTTCAACAAATCTCTTGCAGAAATTACGCCCTATGAAAAATTTAAGTTACCTCAATATTCGCTAGCATTTGCATATTGACTAGCATTGCTGCTTGTTTTGAGTTAGCAGCCTCCACCAATAAGTCACCAGAACGTAACTTTGGAATATTTCTTACTTCAAGGATTAAACCCGATATTCCTTTGTGTATTAGAAAGAGGGACACATTTTCAAAGGAACCCTCCTTTCTTTTGATAACGAAAAATTTAGTGGTTTCATTTATTCCAAGTTGCTACCGAGGGCGAGAAGAAAAATTTTTAATTTCCATTTAATTAAAATAAAATTTCGGGACCTGACCGCACCACCGAGTCTAACAAGGGGATGCAGACCAGCTGCACCAGTGCTAGCCAAGTCCTAAACGCTCACAGTACATCCCTGTAATGGCCTCCACTTTTAATGAGTCATCCAGCAGATGTACTGATCGCTTGATCCATAAGGCCGATTGATGTGCTGAAGACCACAACACACCTCCCGTTTACCTGAAGCAGAGGCCAAAGTAATGTGTTGGTCTCTATAGGCCTCAATTACCTGGACCCTCCTTTCCAGGGACACGAGTCTCCATGCACGGCAAACACGTGGGTAATTTAGCCCCCAAGAGTAGCTATTAGCAACAGAACGGCGACAGCTGCTCAAGGGTAGCCCTCAACCTCATGAGAGGCAACCACATTGAGGGAGAAAAGGATGAAAAAGCAAAAGGAAAGAGGAGAGAGGAAAAAAAAACAGATCACTGGGGTACCTCAGGATTGTGACACCCTTGTTGACTTGAAGAAAGTAAACCCTCTGAGGGGTGATTTCTAAGGGATGAGATGATGTTAGATTACAGAACGATATTACAAAATATATTAACAATTAAAGTAACAAAACTTTGGGTGGTGTTAGATAGTAGTTGCTTTTTTCTTAATGTGAAATTTAGCATCGTTGCAATATTATAAAGTATCCTCTAAATATATGCTTGTCAACCATGTTGCTTTTTATTTTATATTTCATATTTACTAAAAAATGTTCTTGTATATATGTACTGTATAATAAAATTAAAAAAAAAAAAAAAAAAAAAAAAAAAAAAACCTTAGAAGAAATGAACTATGCATTTTATGAATTCTTAGCTATTGGTTTTTAGTCACATAAATATAAATGAAAACTGATTATAGAGGATTTTCTAAAAACTAGCCTTTAATTGCAACCACATTGTAAATTTATAAATTGTAATCAAAATTCAGATGGGGTATTTCTAATATCTACAGAAAATAGCGACTCTCACAAAAATCTACTTATGAATTCCTTTTTTTCAAATTTCAAATGCAGTGATCATAATCATTTGAATTCCACATTGCAAAGTTATTGACACACTCCATTAATGTTAAAAAAAAAATGGAATCTTTATATAGTATCAACATTCCCAAATATATTTCATCTCAATATCTTTCATAGGGATGTAAAGATTATCAATCAATAGATCTTTTCCTATAAAACAATAGCTGACATCATTAAAATGAACTGTAATATCAAAAAAAAAAAAAAAAAAAAAAAAAAAAAAAAAAAAAAAAAAATTTCTCAACCAATTTTCATAATCAAACTCATGAATATTTCTCTTTAGGGTCTTTTAATTGATGAGTTCAGCTTTTTAAAAGAAAACAGGCGATGAAACAGCTTTTCTCAGATCAAAATGTATTTCAGCACAATACACAACATCACCACCTTCAGCTTTCAAATCCTCTCTCAAGAAACGTTGAAATTATTTGTTTTTAATTCCTCTAGACATAATGAAATTAACCACTTTTACATTAGCCATCACATGTTCAAAGTTTGAAAAGGATCTCTAACATAAATTTTTTGAGTGGATGATGTAGAGGAAAGTCAGTATATTTTTCCACTTCAATTATTTACTTAACATCAGATAAGTTATTTGGTTACTCCCATTTTCTCTTCAGTCATAGATTTAACATAATTTGTGGTTATAAAGCAAAAACATTACTGAAGTCTAATTCGCATTTTTCCCAAGTTTCCTTGGGAAATTCGTAACATGCAGTATATGGTGAATATTAAATTTCTACAATAGGGCTTTAGCTGTTAGTTTGTTGCTATAAAGTATCAATATAAAAATCATATATAACACATCAATCAATTTTTTCACGCATGCACACACACACACACACATGGAATGATACTAGTTTTCAACATTTGTTTATAATCTAATTCAAATTTTGAAATCAGGAAAATTTAAATTTCATTTAATACAGCAAGAAAGTATTTAATTCTAAAGCAGAAAGAATGAGAATGGTAATAATACTGTCACTGATTTTCCTCTCATTAAAAAGTATTTAAAGAAAATAATCATAATGCACAGACATACTTAATATTCTAGTTCTGAACAAACATCCCAATTTTTATTAACATGACATCACTACTGTAAAAGACAAAGAAAAAAAATGAAATATTAATATTTATATTTAAAAACACTAACACTTTAATAGTTAGCACTTTGGGAGGGGGGGGGGACAAAATTATTTAGTCAATGTTTATTCAAAGAAAAGAATTGACTGATTAATTTTTTTTATGGTCCAGAATAATTTTTTTTAGAATCAATGTTTTAAATAAACCAAACAAAGAATTTAAATTAAAAAAACTAAACAAAAAAGCGATAGAAAACTGTCAAAGTGAAACAGAAGTATGAAAATTTAATATTAATTAATTTTAATCAATGACTAAAATGTGTAAAAACTGAAACCATAAGATTAATGTTTTAGGAAGAGCAAATTAAAAAAAATAATAAATAATTTTTTTTTTTTTTTTTTTGAATAAAAACTTTTTAGAATTTTCGATTATTCTGCATACTTGACAACCTAAATATATTTTGGATGAACTAAACAGGAATTACTGAATGTAGGAAAATAAAGTAGTGAATACATTTTTATATGTTGAAATTTTGTTTCATGAAACTTAGCTTGTTTTGAAACCATTCTTTGAAGAACAATTTTCAATGAAGAATTACTTTGATCTTTAGTCTTACTCATAACCTTTCATTTAAATTGAAACTTTGTTATATTTTCCAATTTATTTTAATTGCAATTTCTCCATTGTAAAGTTATTAAAAATTTTATTGCAAATTTTCTGTTTTTTTGGAGTGAGAATATATACAAGAATATTATGCTAGTGTGGTGATTACTAAGTTCAAGTTAATTGTCAACTCATCAATATCACACTTTTATAAAATGAGAATAACAATAATAAAAAATAGTTGTATTCAAGTAATTTAAATATTGCATAAAAATAATTTTTCCTAATATTATTTGTTACACACTGTGTGCTTATTTATATTCATTAAATTGTTCCATTTTCAAAATTTCAAATACATTATCAGCCAAACTCTTAGCATTACTATCAATATAATAATGCTATATTTGTATATAATTATAATGTAAAGTATTATTGAGAAACAAACGTTAAATATGAAGAGAATTTGAGGATCATTTTTAAATTAATAAAATTATATAGAAAAAAACTGAATAAAGCATTGAATACAGAAAAACAAAGTTATTTAAAATAAAAAGGAAATTCAAGAACATTCATAGTAATATTATTAACCGTGCTTATATTTCAGAACTCTTATAAGTGATGTAAGTGCTGCAAATTTAAAATGTTATGCTCACAGAAAACCTTTAATGTAAAATCATATTACTCACTGAAATAATTAGCCATTTAAAGGATAAGATAGGACATCAATACAGATATCTATGTCGTTCATTAATATTCCAATATCAAGATACATATCTAATATATACCAAGCAACATTTATTTATTATTCATCTTAAAATTTTATTAATCTCATGAAATAAACATTACTAATAATACTTTCATTTAGAAATGAAATAATTCCACTGTGCTTGGTTATTAATGAATATAAGTTATAGTAAACACACTCAAGAAAAGTTTCCAATCCTAGATTTCCATAGCAGGTTTGGTTTGCCGTTCAATAGCAATTTTTAGCACATGAGGGCTAATTAGACTGGGACCCTATGATTTAAAATGAATTGCAAACCACAACAAATATTCAAGCCTAAAGTGGGATTTGAACTTATGAACTGTTGAACTAAAGGAAAGAGTGCTAACTATTCAAATACCAGTTCAGCATTTTTTATACCAGATAAAAAACAAAAGGGTGTTAATTAAACTAATAAATGAATATTAAAACAGAGAAAAAATAAAGCAATGAGAACTGACATACATATATTGTTCAAATTAAATTAAATTTGTTCTTTGCATAAAAAATATAATGCTTAGAAAAATAAGTAAATACATAAATAGCAAAAATATTTCTTGTACCTTTTTAAGAAATGACATCACATATTTTATAAAGAAAACTCTCTTATGATATTTAAAAATTATGATAAAAGATTTTTTCCCCCCATAAAATGCGTTAAAATATAAAAAACTATCAGAAACGTTTTTCAGAAAAACCTTTTCTCAATTCAAATTAAACATCCATGATGATTATGACTATCAATGATTGATTTAGTCCCACAAAAAATTGTGATAAATTAGGTTTTATCGATGAACATCTTTTCTAAGTGTTTTTAATTATTCTTAATTTGCATTTATTAATTAGTCCACATGTGCAAAAAATGATTACCCTCTTGTACAGTCATTTTTTGCACAAGATAACTGATTAAACTGGTAACTAAACTATAACTAATTAACAGCTAGGAAGTAAACCCACAAATTTATAAATCAAAGGCCAAATTACTAACCATACCAGGGTGATCAAATTTGTATTGAATAAAAAAATTGCAAAATTAAGCTTAATTTATGCATTGCATTATGTGTACATTTTTTTTCTGTGATTAAAACTTATAAAACACTTCAATTCTTAAAGCATTCAGAATGCATGCTGTTTTTTATTTTCATAAAGATCATTTTATTTAAAAATTAATTACTATGAAATCTTTGATTTTCAATTCTATTACATAAATTTTACTTTTAAATAAAATTCTTAAGTCACAAAATCACACATTAACTCACTATAATTGCTTTTAAAAGTAGTAAGCCAATTTGAAAAATAGCTTTCAATTTTTAAATAAAATGTTTTGCAAAGTAATATTTTTAACAAAATGAAACTTTAGGGATTGAATAGGCATAAATGCAAATAAATTATGTTTCCAAAAATCATGTTAATTAGCACATTTTCAAAAAGGAAGCAACTATTTTTAATACTCCTTCATTAACCAAAATTGATTACTTAGTAGGCAACATAGAAACATATTAAAAAATATAGAAAATGATTTAAAAACCAAGAAATGGTCTCCATTCATGTTATGATAGTGATTAAAAAAAGGCATTGAACAATTAAAATTCTTTTCTTGTTCGTGAAGTTCTTTATAAATATGCGGCATATCTCTTATGATTATTAAAGAAATATGTTCAAGAAATTGGAGAGAAAGCATTTATATTTTCAAATTAATTCAAAGATATTATAAAAATCTACTGATTTTATCATGAGATCATAAGATTTTGCAATTGAAAAAAGTATAAAATGGCAAAGTATGTTATACATAATACGAAATAAGGGATTTGGCCTTTTATTATGATGGCTGCAAAACATTGAACCTCCTAACCATCTGATGTTGAATTTTTAATTAATTGAACCATATGACATATCTAAAGTATGTTGATTAACAACAGGAAATATTGTAATAGTTTTCATTATTAAAAGTTCCACATTTATATACTACCTGTTATAACTTTTAAATATTTCCATATAACATTGGAAAACAGCTTCTGTATTAAAATCTGATGTTATGTTTAGTAAAATTTTATTTCTGACCTTTAATACAAAATGAATGTACCTACAGACTCATATTTCATAAATGAACTTCGGTATATTGCAGTTAATAATCAGTAACATTTATTAGAAAGCACATAAAAAAAAATTGGTATTTTTAATCAGATATAATATCACTCATGCTGATTAATGTCTCAAGCCTCACAAATTCCATCTGAAGAGATTTAAACAACAATATTGCAAGTATGTAAAATGCAATCTATAATTTTAGTAATTTTTTGTTCAAAAAATATGTTTACACATTATACAAAAGCACAAGTATCAAGAAAGAAATACTAAAATTATTTCTTAGTAAATTTCAAATCATTTAAAATATAATTTGACTGAAGAAATATTTTTAGCAAAACAGGTAAATTTATGACCTTAATTTTAATAGTAGTTAAAACTTATTCCCACTTTTATATTAATGAATGGAAGATACATCTAATTTCACTATTTTCAATGAGATAAAGGTATAAAAAAGAAGATCCAGACACATACCTGGTAAATGATCAATAAGATAGGTTAAGATGTCCTCAGTGCGGAATGAAGAACGACTGACAATTTCTAAAATTCGACCTCCTAAGGGATTTCCAGTCAATTCTATAACAAATAATTTTAATAAATATGAGGAATGACCAAAAATTGTTGCAAACTTCATTTCATTTTTCAAAAATTTATTTTTCTTAACAAAAGGCTACATAAGCATAACTTTAATAATAAATAAATTAAACATGCATTAAAAAGACTAAATGATGATATATTTCATTTTTTCGAGATGGAAATAAAATATTATCTAGAAAAATAAAGTTTGAACGCTACTAAACTACATTTTATTGAAAGATACATTACAATTTGATTGAAATAGTCTCTATTAATATAAACTATTATGACTAAATTTAGATTTCTAATAGTATGTGTTCACAAATTATCAAAATGTCCTTTAGTTTCAAAATTTGTAGTGAAAATATTTAATTTTAAAGTGCATAAAGAAATGGAACTCAAAAGGTGTGAAGACGAGAGAGCTGGCACAGTGACTTTTCAGACAATATGGTGAATGCAGAAGCCCTATTAAAATAGTACTTTTTGAAAATAATGGCTATATTTTATCCATACTAACTTTCTAAAACAGTGTAAAACTCACTAGTAAAATTGTACCCACTTTTAGAAATTAATGGCTTCATTTTACCCACACACATTTCATAAAATAATGGTAATGAAACACCCATAAAAATCTAAAACAAAAGTATTGACCACCCTCCAATAAGAACTGCAATTTCTTTCCACAAAGTTATGGTTATTTTTTTCATCCATATTTTTTGGTCCCCTTTTGAACAATGACAGGAAATTACATTATAATTCATCAGCTCCCTTTTAAAAGCAAACTTTTTATTATTTTTAAAAGCAAACTTTTTATGTAAATATATATACCAGTGAGATATTTTAAGTATTTGAAGAAAACAAATGGAAATGAATAAAAAGAAAACATCTGAATATTAGATTAAAGCAGAATTTCAGAAGCTTCAATCAACGATACTTAAATTAAAACCCCATATGAAAGGATTGAATTCATCGAACAACTTGAGACATTAGAAAAAAGTTCAAAAATATAATTATAAGTTTTGATGAAGAAAAGTAATTATCAAAGAAACAAACATGAAGATCACACTAGTATAAGAAAATGCCAAAAATAAAAAAAAAATTGTATGCTAAATATCACCCAAATTTTTCTTTGGTCCATTGCTTTATGTTGATTTTATGCCCTATAAAAATTCTTATCTCTTTTAATAGTTCATAAACTATTAAAAAATGTGTTTCCTCTAAATCTAATAGCATTAGCTACAGTTGATTGTAATGTTTTTTCTCATATTTTTATTGTGCAATGCTCTAGAGTCAAAGTATGAAAACCATCTTCCAATATACGATGCTTGTTGAATACAATCTAATTTACATGTATGGAACAAATTTCATGTTTTGTGCTTTTGGTAAAACATATGGTTCTGTGTTTTTGTGTGAAAATAAGCCGTTTTTGTAATCCTTGAAAGTAATCTTGTTTTTCATGACATTTTTTTGACACCTTTTGATTTTTTTCACAACTTTTTTCAGTTTTACAAGGATACATTTTGGATCTTAGACAGATAAATTTTTCCAGAATTTTCCCACTATTTTTATCTTTCATTTCCCCTAAAACCTTTTTATTTACTCATGGTATCTCAAATCCATATACAACAATTTAATGTTTTCCCCATATTTAGGGGCTTCATCAAATTGTAATGAAAGCCATACATTAAATTTTAGATAAATCTAAGATGCTCACTCTGACATAAATGGGTTTATTAAAGCAGCTCTTAGTGATGTAAGAGATACTTATTCTAGCTATCACTGGACGGCTGCACAAAATGGACTTTGAATCTGATATAAAACATTTTTTCACCATTTTAGTTTTAATTTTCGAAATACTTTTAACAGCATTTTATTTAACTTATTATTTAATTTTTAATATTTTAAAGTGTTTAAACATTCCAGGAGAGAAATGACTTTTTTAAAGGAAAATTTTTTGACATATTTTTTTCTTCAGTGACATGTTTAAATTAATAAGATGTTCTCTCTCTGATGGGTACCCAGTATCTCCATGGTAGACTCTAAACTATATGATTGCGTTTTTAATCCCCGGCTTCAACCTGGTAGAAGCTTTCGTGAATACTATTTGCGTCAAGCACATCATTTGTCAGATCAGTGATGCTGGAACTCCAGTTTGAGAATCCGTAAACAGCTGTTGGAATCAGACATCTGGTATCACTGACCTGGTGGGCCATTTTGCTGGGGTTTTTTTTCCAAAAATTTTTAGTTAATAAATAATAATATAAAATTAAGTATAACTTAATTTAATATTATTAAAATTAATTAAAAGTGGATTCTATTTTAAGGGGGGTTTTGCAGTCATTATATTGTCAGCAATGTCAATGGATTAGATCTCTCATCTCCACTTACTATCAAAACAAGATTTTTTCAATTCACTTACTTTGAATATATATAATAATTATGATAAAATATCAGATAGCATAAAATAATGTTTTATTTACTTTTAAATTTAATATTTTAATGCAATGTAATTATACAAAAGCAAGAAATAATTATGTTTATACAATATTGTACAAAAACTTTTTAAGCACTCTAAGCATTTTTTTTTACAAAGTTTAATTAATTTTGAAATTTGAAAATGAGAACAAACATAACCAGTGCCTTTACTCAAGGCAATTATATGTAGGAAAATCACTGATACATTACAAAATATAAAATAGTTACGAAGCTCTACTTATTCAGTTTAAACAATCAAACATATAATGACAAATGATTATGGTCTAAGATGAATAAGAACTAGTTATTTCTTAACTAGACACATTACATTTAGCAAAATAAATAATTAGAAGGGAAAAAAAGGAAGAAAACTTTAGTAAAAATATTTTATTTAGGAAATTTCACTGTAACTTAAAATAAAGGTTATTCACAAGGAAATTAACTTCAAGGGTTTTCTTTGTTGAAAAGCACATAATTTACTTTGAAACAATTTATTTTGGATGAAAGCATATTCACATTGTACCCTTTTTTTAAATTTATAAAACATTACTAATATAAAATGGAGAAAAAAGTTCGCTTTTATAAACATTGACTCAAACTACTTTAAAGCCGATATACTTAGGACACAAAAAAATACATGTACCCTTCTCATAAATTGACACTCATAATGGCCATTCTTGAAATTATAAAAAAATAATTCATATTCATTTGACAAGCTTGAATACATGTGAAATACATTCTAGTTTATGAAAACAACTTCAATAAATTAAATTTGCTGTCTAAAAATAATCACATACTAAAGAAGCAATTTTTAAGTAATTATATTCATAACAGAATTTAAAGTTTTTTTATGTACATTTGTATGATTCATTTAATTTACCTAAGCTTATAGAAACGGAAAATAAAACTATAGTACATTAATCTAAAAATTCATATATACAGAGTGAATGGAAAATCCTGCCTTATCATTTTAAAAAGGTTGAGACCTATGGTCATGAAAAGAAAATCTTGATATAGAAAAATAGCTTGAAAATGAATTGTTCTATTTCAAGGACTAAATAAGATGCAGAAGAAAGACTAACAAAATAGAACAGCATTTTTATTTTAACAATTGAGTGCAAAAATGGAAAGAACTTACATTAGCATAAAAAATATCTATAATGGCATAAAGGATTTTGAAAATAAGGTTATATTGCTAATATGGACATAAAAACCATGAAATATAAGTATCCATTCTTATTATATTTAAAAATATTTTCCGTTATAAATTTGTTTCATACCATAAAAGTAATTTGTTAAAATGATATGAGCATAAAAGGATTTATTCAACATATTTAAATTTAAAATATTTTTAATGCAATAAAAGTCTAAAATCTTAAATTTAATATTTTTATTTATATTAAAATTCAAAGTCTATAAAATTATTATATTTATGATTCAAACATGAAATTTTAATATCTACATGTTTCATGGAGACAAATTTCACTGTGTTATTAAATTTAAAGCCCATAATTCAATACTGTCAAATTTGATTGAACTTATAATTTCATTTATTTTTTCCACTATTATAAGGATAGTTTTTTGTAAAAATGTATCATACAGAAACTAAAAACGTGACTACTTTTTTCAACTACTACAATAGAAATTCAAAGTTACTTTTTATTGTAACAATATGCAAGAAAAATTAAATGATTTCTACTTTTAAAGCATTTTTTATTTTACTGTAAATTTCTTATCTAATGTTATTATAGTATGGGTATGCACAAGTTGTGCAAAACCACTGGTAAGAAGATATTGTGATCTTATATCATAGGCAAAGATACACCTTTAAGGCATAATGCTCTGCAGGCTACATTAGTCCCTTTGAAAGATTTTTATGAAAAGTTTATAGAAGAAAATTACAAGATAATATTTGTTTTTCATAGCTAATTAAAAAACTGTTAGTTTCCATACTAAAATAAGTAAGGCAATGTTAATAAAGAAGAAGTAGAGAGAAACATTCTGTAAGAAACAATCACATTTAATTTGATTCTGGTTGACATTTTTAACATGATAATAACAAGATTTTAAACAAGACCAAATGTAAATGGGAAAGGAAAAAGTAATGTAAAGAGAAATTGGCTAGCTCTTCTGAATCCTTTCCTTCATTCTTAGAACAGCGGGGTTAATATTTGTAGAATAGGTGAAACTATTTTGTTACTACATATTTTGGAGGGGTTCCTTCATGCCCAGTGCAAGATTTTAGTAATAAAAATTTGATATTTTATGCTTTAATATTTTTAATTTAATAAATAATTTGGTTTTTAAAGTAATAAAACTGAGTAGAAATTGAAGAAAAATCATAACGTACCAATGATGATGAAAATAGAATTTACAAACAAAATCTAGGACCATGGCTATTTAATTGTAAATAACGGATGTTTTAGAGCATGGTACATATACAATTTGCATGCCTTCTAAGGAAATGAAACATCAATCTATGAAGTACAAGGGAGAGTATGTAGTATATTTTTTTTCTTGTGCTTCTTGTATACCATCAAAGAAGCTCAAAATGTATTGTTTGCAAATTTTAAAAATAAATTGAAACAGCTTAAAGATTGTTTGACACAACAAAGTGGACACTCTAACACCTAAAAGCTGTTAAAAGGCATTTTTAATGTCCACCACATAAATTGGTTCCTGGGAAATTTTTTTAATAGATAAAGGTCTGCATTCAAGAGTCAAAAGGGAAAAAATTTACAAGAACTTATGCCGACAGATGTGCATACAAAGGTACAATAGCCAACTTCCATTATTCAACAATATCTGGCATTGAATCTGGGATCTTTTGGTCTGGAGCATGCTCTGCTAATTCATTTAATCATCAAGTACATTTGACAAGATTTCTAAAAGTCAATCCTTTTTAGACATGCAATATCATTTGAAACTGCAAAACCAAAATGAGCAAACTTAAGACCACCTAATTAAAAAGTTTGCTATAGGAATATTAAAAGCCTTTAGAAGTACTAAAATGGATGAAAGATTTGAATCAGCACTACTTTCCAACTAAACTATGGAAAGAATTAGTAATATGGGTGAACAAGTATAGAAACATTTCATTAAATTCATTAAAGATTATTTTCTAGTCATCTCTTGAACAAAATATCGATCAATCAGATATCAGTTTTCAAAAGCAGACATGACAAATCTCAATAACTTAAATCTTAGTCTCCAAGAAAGAAATCAGAGTTAAATATGAGAATCATACATTTCAAAACAATTTAGATGTTATGAGACTTTCTTTGGCAATAAATGGTGAGTTATCCATTTTACCCCATTGTAGGCAATTAGGAATAAAGGAAAAATGTGAAACTATAGATTTATTAAATTTGCATATCTAAATTTAAAAAAATATAAATTAAGAATTCATGTTAAGACTAAAAGTACTAAGTCAAGACATGAGTCCTTGATGTTAAAACTGAAGAATAATAGCTGTGTGTACAGCTTGAGTTGTGTAATTTACTTACAGATATGTTCCTTAAACTATTAGTGAAAGAACAATATAAAAACCTAAGAGAATTTAGATTAAAAAATGACTTAAATGCTTGCAAGCACTTACATATGTGAAAGATTTTTTCCTTTCTATGAAATTTATTAAAAATCAGAACAGAAATTGACTTGGTGATTCTTCATTGCAACTCCTTATGATATTAATCTTTATAAAATTCATTAAATTTTATCTTTATATAAGTCTTTATAAAATTCATTCATTAATAGATGTTGCTTACTACCAGTTTACACACTAGATTAATCTTTTTAATGTTTATTTTCCCAATATTAATTTCAGTTTTTTTGCATTTTTTCCTGCAATTTTTCAAATACTCTATCGTATTTTATATTTTAACTTCTTCTAGTTTAGTTTTAACAAATGAAAAACAAGGTTTTAAATAAATAAAATTACTAGTACAATTTTAAAGAATACTTTTTTCTTTGTTTTTTTAAAAAAGCATTTGGATATTACATCATTATTATAGTTGTTTTACAACATTTTTGCAATAAGACAGCAATAGGAAATACATCAAGCTATCAGAAATGGATAAAAGGAGTCCCTACTACAATATTTAATAACTTTGTCACTAAAGGGAATTCTTAAACACCCTATGCCTCATTTGATTAGTTTCCGCAGATCATTCTGTGACACAAAAGCATAAGACACCTCATTTTAAGCTGCAAAACACTTTCTACAAAACTAGATAAATAATATGTATTTTTCACATCACAACTTCTTCACTAAAACTGTGCATATTTTGCATTGGAAGCTGTGACCTGCAAAAACTGCTGAGCAACCCACAAATTATTTAATGCAAGACCTGCTCTATTATGTAGAAATACTAATCTCTCTCTAATTATAAAATAAAATTTACTTTAACTTTCTAGTCACTTTGTTTGTAGTTTATTTTGGCACACACACACAATTAAAAAGAACATTAAAAAATTTAATAAATATTTAATTTTTTTATAAACTTATATGTATTGTTGAATAGAAATATCTTCTTATTTTATGTATCAGTGCTGTTTTACTTACATACAAAATTTGATAAAAAAAAAAATAAATGAAAAATTTAATTAAAATGCAGCTAGTGATTATATTTAAAGATATCAATATAGAACTGAAAGATTTCAACAAGTTGGAAAATGCTGGAATAAATTTTGTAGACTTTGTTTCAGATTAGTCAAACCATGAATTTATTGATTAAGATTGTATACTTTCCTGCGACAACTTTCAATTTTTGGACCTAATTAGATACATTTAATTATTAAAAAAATACTTGGGACTTAGAGGAATTAATAATAAAAAGTAAAATGAAATAATAGTTTAAATTCTGAATTTTTTTTATAACTAAATTAGAAGTTTTATACGGAGGTTTAAAGTTGAGTAAAACGTATCTATAATTTGAATTTAAGATTATTAGATTGTTTTAAAGAATATCAGACTTATTAATAAAACAATTTTCATGTCAGTCATCAGTTATAATTGATTTGAAAACTTATTAAAAAATCATTTGCCATGTGAGAAGTAGCTGATATGATATATGGCAGATTTAATATAACATAAATAGTATATTTAAATGTTAATGCTGAACAAATTAAATGATTAAGACAATGAACACTTGTAAAAACATTTCAAGAAATCTAACCTAGGAAAAGAATACATTAAATAAAATGAAGTGTTAAAATTTCAATCATCTGAGCAAAGATCAGTAGTAATTATGATATTGTTATATGTGATTGTATGTGTGATAACTAAGCTATTAACTCTACAAAGGTGATTATTAAAATAAAAAGAAAATATATATAATAAGGAATCTTTTACATATGGTATAGAATCACCTTTAGCATGTAATACAACTCAGATTCCCTAAAATATCAAATCATATAAGTGATGTTTAGAGGAATATTGTATCCTACATTGGCCATATACCGGGTGAGCAAAAAGTCTGCAAAAACTTTACAAATTCATAAAAACCGGAAAAATAACCGAAATTAAAAATGGTTTGCAGGGTTAGCATTGCTAGGTTACCGGATTTTTTTAAGACAAGAAAAAAAAAAACCCTAAAAAAACAGCCGACAGGTGGCGCTGGTATGAGTGAATTCGTTGGACATATGCAAATGAGACAGTTATAAGAACTTGTACTCTATAATCCTCAACCGTTCACCGTTGAAAACCGTGTATGCTAACAAGGATGCTAACTGCCAAATATAAAGCTTTGCTGGTGAAGTTGTTTTACGTGAACCAGGAATCAGTGACCATTGCCTTGCGTAAATTCAGATTGCAGAAGAATGTGAAGGATGGAAAAGAGCCTTCAACAGCGGTAGGTCTCATAAAGCTTGTGCAGCGGTTTGAAGAAACTGGAACGCTGGTGGATTGTGCAAGAGTCGGGTGACCATGTTTAAGGGAGACACGTGCACTGCGTGTTGCTACGGAAATGGAGGCAATAGCGTCCGAATCAGTTGCAGGGACCAGCAGTGCTCGTGAAGCTGCCAGGCACTTGGGCGTACCACAGTCCACGGTACGCCATATTCTTCATAAAATCCTCGAAATGTATCCATACAGATTGAAGTCGTGCCATGAACTTTTACCACTGGATAACGTACAGAGGGAAGCATTTGCGAGGAGGTCTTCCTCCAAAATCAACCATAATCCAACCTGGGTCTAACATCTTGAGCACAGATGAAGCACACTCTTCGCTTCATGGTGACGTTAATATCCATAACTATCGCATCTGGGCGACATGCAATCCACGTGAGTACACACAGAAACCATTGCATTCGCCAAAAGAGACAGTGTGGTGTGGGTTTACAGATTCAATCATCATAGGACCCTTTTGTTTTTGAAGTGCCGTGCCCAGTAAATGGGTGAATAACAGCTACGGTGAATGCGCAGTGTTATTAACGCTTCTGCGCGAGAAGGTCATGCCATCTTTGCGTGAAAGAGATGCATTGTCTACAATCACATTTATGCAAGATGGAGCAATCAGTCACACTGCTGCTCCAGTCAAGGCATTTCTGATAAAGACCTTCGGGGAAGACAACATCATTAGCAGGCATTGTAAGTTCCCATGGCCTCCTCGGTCTCCAGATTTAACACCGGCAGACTTCTGGTTATGGGGATATTTGAAATCTCGGGTGTATCAATCTGGTGCATCCAATCTGTCGGAACTGAAAGATGGGATCTGCCGAGATGTGGCATCTATACAACCCGACCAGTTGCACTCTGCCATTGCTGGTTTTGTGACTGGCCTGCAATGTGTTATCCCCTATGGTTGTGGTGGTCATGTTGAACACCTACCCATATAATAAATGATTTGGAGATTATTTACGTTATTTGCGTACTTTTTCTTTGACTTGTGGGTGTCAGCGCCACCTATTGGCTGTTTATTGAGTTATTTTTTTCCGGTCTTAAAAAAAATCTGGTGACCTAGCGATGCTAACCCTGCAAACCATTTTTCATTTCAGTTATTTTTCCAGTTTTTATGATTTTTTAAAGTTTTTACGGACTTTTTGCTCACCCTGTATATATTGTTTTGTAATTAAATATGTTATAAATATCCAAACATGATAAAGATATTTCCTTCAATATTAATACTTAATAGAATTCACAAAAATTATTAATAGGTTTTTGTATAAATAACTTACCTAATCTGCATAGTTTAAATAGTTTCCCCAATTGGTTTGGCAAAGATGATATAAAATTGTGGCTTAAAATCAGTTCACGAAGTGATGTCATGTCTCCAATTTCAGGAGGTAATGTTCTCAGTTTGTTATGGGAGACATTCAGATGAGCAAGATTTACTAAACGAGATATTTCACTTGGTAGAGAAGTAATTTGATTATTATCCAGGTACAGACAAGTTAAATTTGTCATTCGAAAAAGAGACGAGCTCAAATTGCACACATCTCCTGAAAAAAATAAATAGATATCAAACTTTGGTTAACATATTTTTCTAAATAAATATAAAGTAATTTTTATATTATGTTCCAAATTTACAAAGATATGTAAATTATTCGTCCAAATTTCTTATAACTATTTAAAAAGCATTTTCCAGGGATAATCAAGACTGATATTTATAAATTGAAGTTTTAAACATAAAAAAATTCATGGCTAAAAAAATAATTATCGAAATTATCTTCAGATATTGTAAGTCAAAGCTGTTCAAAATTAGATTTGTTATATCAATCTCATTTTTAGCAGTCTGCAGAGCAAGCTTCCAAAATATATAAATTACCCTCAAATATGAAATGTGGTCAATTTTTATATTAACAATAAAAAATAAAATAATGTATAACACCATTGGTGACAGATAGAAAGTTGTAGCAAAATCATAATGTAAACTGGAAATTGAACAAGGCATTTCAAGTTCTAGCTGTTTTTATATATGTGAGTTTTGTCCAGCTCTAATTGTTGTTCTACAAGTGCATGGCTTCTTATATTTGTGGGTGATCTAATAAATATCATTCCACTTTCTAATTAGAACTAGAATTTCAACAGATCATTCTGATTTCCAGTTACAACTCGAAATCAGAACAATCTTGCTTAATCACCCTCAGATATTCAAGAAGCAACATTCATGTATATAAGATTGAGACAAGTAAGAAAATCTGGGTTACAAGTGGGACAGGACAACTAGTAATTTTTCTAGTGTGTAGTACACACCAATTCTAAAACCTAATTAAAATATGACATCACAGAAAATAAAAATAATGAATGAACATTAAGTTCATAATGACCAATTGGAATCTGATTATTTAATCACAAACAATAATAAACTCCAGTGAATTATTTGCATCCAAATATCATCCATCAGTTATCACAGAATATAATAAGAAATGATGCAACATTACATATGAAAATATTTCAACAATATACAGGGGAGTCAAGAAAGGATATAATGGAATATAAGATAACAACTACAACAAACAATATTTTTTAAAATATCACACTGATACAAGTGCAGTAGTGCTGCTTTTTCATGAAGTGGCACTAGAAATCGTCAAAGCAAAGAAACTTTTTAGTGATGAAGTGCTTAATAAAAATTGTGTGATCAAGACAGCAAAACAATTTAAAGAAACAAAATTTGCAAAAAAAATTCAAGCCTACTGTTGCATCAAATAATTGCAAGATGAGTGGACCACATTAAATCAATATATAAAAGACTACATGACACAGTTGAAAGAAGTAAATAAATTTCATTATGACTGGATAAAAGCATTGATCTGCCCAGCATTATTCAGATCATACTTTTTATATGAATTTTTCAAAATGAGTGTAGCAAAGGAGATGCTAGTTCTTATTTCTCTACATGGTACAACAAAGAGTAAAAGTTGGTTGGGTTTTGTGGTGCAAGGTCAAAGGACATGCTGCGCCAAGAATAAAATTTCAGTTTCAGCAAAGAGTAATAATAATTTTGAAGCTATAAATAAAGTGGTGTTAGACTACCAGAGATTTGATAAATGTTTCTGCATTGCTATTGATGAAGCCAAATCTATGATACAAACTGAAATTGGATTCGCATTACTTTTGAGATGAAACAACATTAAATGTTCTTTGATACACTGTATTGTTCAGCAAGAGGTCATGTGGAAAATCCTTGTATCAAATTAATGTTATGAACGTGTTTCTTAAAATAACTTTTATAATTAGAATGGGTAATTGAGCTTTCACTCATAGAAAGTTTCATGGTTTTTTTTATCCGATGTAGATGCTAAATGTGAACTTTACATTAATGTTTGTTAAATAAGTACCAGAACCTATTTGCAATGATTCTTTGTTCTACACAAGAAGATTTCTATTTTCCTTAAAGATGAAGTCAAGTCCAACACAACAGACATAAATGGATTTAAGAATAAAATTAAACTTTTTAAGTCATCTTTGGAAAAAATAATTTTTCTTTTTCCAAAAACCATTTAGTAAAAAATGAGGGATTTTGAAAAATTAATGATTTTAAAAAAATTGAAAGAGATATTTCAGTCTTTATTCAGCCCCTTACAATTTCTGTTGAGAATGTAAGTACAATAAACTTTCAAATTGGTATTGTGTGTATAGTTTGAAATCTATTGTAAATAATATTTTGAAGAAGTGAATTTTTCACTGCAATCAGATCTTTTTTTATCAAGAAAGAACTGAAATTGGAATGGACTTTTTCAAGTTGCTGCCAGGAGAACAATATATCAACTTGCAAAACTTAAGGCTTATACTAGGCTCAATTCTAGAAAGTGTGTATCTTTGCAAAAGCAGTTTTTCCAACCTGAAATCTATTAAGTAAAAATATAGATTCTCTTTCTTATAAGTCACTAACACAGTTGCTCCATTTATTAACAACAAATATTAAAGTTAATATTTATGTATTAGTCAGTAAAAATGATATCTTTAAATTTCCAACCAATTCTCTTTTGTAATTTGATATATTTTGAATAAATTAAAACACTAATAGCAAGGAATTTTTTTTTTTTTTTTTTTGTATACCTGTTTACGAATCATTGTATAACAAGGTCCTCCAACCCCATTTTTTTAAAGTGGCCCTTGGAACACTCACAGTTGGACAGATCTGTTGTAAACTATCATAGATCATTTTCAGAAGATGAGTGGAAGATCAATACTTTTTTTTAGAAGATAGAATTATTACAAATCCAAAATTCTAATTTTTGAATTAAAAAGCACTGGTAAAAAAAATCACTTTAAGATAATGTTCATATGCAATATACATTTATGTCTGAAGTTTGCTCTTGAATTTTGGCTGCTTGGTAATCAATATTAGAAAAACTTAAAAAAAATTTGATAAAATGGGAGATATCATTTGTGATAGCGACTTTAAACTGCATTTTTGGTCATTTATAAAGGGGAAAGTGTCAGAAGATGGCAATTATGGGACTTTTATGGTTGACTGTTAGCAAATAAGGTAAGATTTTCTATTATTGTCTTTTAAAGTCTTTGATCATTGCAGTAACTTATAATGGTATTAAGTTGAACACACAAAATATATGCACATATCACCATAAATTTAACAATTTATGATTTGAGAAAACATCTTAGACAAACAATTTTCTATGCTAAAATTTAGATAAAAAAAAAAAAAGTATAACCTATGTTTGCATAAATGATTACTTTTATCATATAATTTTTCAATTTTTTAAAATTTTTAAGCAGAATCCCAAGATTAAAAGATTAAGATTTTAATTGAGAAATATTATATTTAAATGATCCGTTAAAGTAAACAATCATTTTTTAATTAATTTGTATTTTCATAATTTTGGTTAAATGTTTGAGAAATATAAATTCTTTTAACATCAAAAGCAAAACATAAATTACACAGTATGATCAGTAATATTTGATATGCTACCTGTTATCTCCAATTCCGTATACTCAGTTCTGGGTTTTGTCGCCGCCTCCTCCAGTGGCATGATTGTATACATCCGACGAGGGTTTGGCTGCACATAGTGATTTCTCTCTCTTTTCCTTGGTAATCGCTTTGACATAAGGTCAGCTATTGGATTAAAACAGTCCTATTATTGAAAATTAGATGACTATTTTATACATTATAGAATTCAAATGTTAAGTCAATGAAACACATTCCACTCCAAAAATTAAATATTTCTGTGACTCTAGAATCTTTGATTATAGTTTGCTCTTTATTGAATCATCATAATCAATTAAATGTGAAAAGGAAATTATGAGAAAACATTTCATTCACAAGTGTGACATACATACAGTAAAAGATCATTTTTACAAACTTGTAGAGATAAATAGAATAGTTCTTAAAAATGAAAGTTTGTTAAGTATTAAAAATAAACAAGATCTTAAAACTAATAATTTTTTTCACAAAATTTTTATCTTTTTATAAGTAAAGAATTATCGCAAAAAAATTATTTAGTCTGCAATATATAGTCAGTATGACTATATATTGAGTTTGTACTATAAAATTTATACTTAAATATTGTTGTTTGTTTTACTGATTAAAAATCAGGGAAGACATTTTTCTATTTCAAAATTATATTTTTGAAAACAAATGCTTTATATTTTTTTATATAAGAAAGTACTTTATTTTTGTCTTCAGTAGTACTTCAAATTTCTGGCCATTCATCAGTTCATTTTGCAGGCCATCTCAGCATTACATTATTATCTCCTTATTTCATATCTGAAAACACTTTAAAACTTTCATGTTCTCAATCATTTAATCATTCAACACTTTTTGCATAGACCTGAATCCAAATTCAAGATGTATTGAACTGAAATTTTGATTAACAGTGGGTTTCTTTGCGGAAATTTGTGAATAAATAATTTATTATCATTCCAGACATTAGATAAATGTTTTTAGCTTTTTTAAGTAATGGTAATTTCTTTTCTAAAACTTGCGTGTCAAAATAATGTAGGTAGTCAATTCAAACATACATTAAGAAAGTACATTGTGTTTAGAATCTCAATTTCATAAGGCGATTTGCAGTAAATTATGATAAAAATTACTATATGATATTTGCACTTAAAGTTATTGATTATACTCTGATGCATGAGGTATAAGGTGATAGCAAGATTAGGCAGGAGAACTTACTTAAGAATTATTAAAAAAAAATACAAAATTTCAACATTTGTAGTGCAATTAGCTATCTATATTTTGAAAGATTAATAATTCTCTAGTAAATACATCAGCCCAAATATTTTACCATAAAATTGAAGATGCAAAAAAATTGGAAAAACACGATGATAAAAATGAATGAAAACTAATGTTGTGTATGAATTAAAAAATATTTTTCATAATTTTGTTCATGAATGGGAATTATAATTATCACTAAGTTAGTAAGACCATGTTAGGACCAGTTACTGGTTTGAAAACTCGAATATCTGCTATGTGTATATATTTATAACCTGGAATATTCTTTTAAAAGATGTTTTTAATTCCAATTTAAAAATGATATACTTTAATTGAAGTGGTCAATATATTTAAAACCATTTTTTTTCTAACATATTTTATTCATAGTAACACAAATCTTGTATTTATTTTTAAAAAAAATTTGGACAAAACTTTTTAAAACACACTGCATTTAAACTTGTTTAGTTAGATATTATGAACTAATTAAATGTCAATTGACACAATGATTATTTAATGCTGTTCTCATAAATAAGTAATGATATTGATAAAGAGAAGAGAAAACAAATTGCAAAACAAACAAAATTTAAAAGAAAAAATTATTTTGGAACTATTAAATGGAAAATTATAAATTATAGACAAATCCATAATTCAATTAAGGATTTGTTAGTTGAACAGGGAGAAGAAAAAATTTACTTAGTCTCATTATCAGTAAATTTTTTGTGATAATCATTTTAGCAGCATTGTTGTTTAGGTAATGTGATGACATGTTTCAAAAGCAATTTTAATATTAAATATACATGAGTTTTTGAAAGCTTAATTTTAAATTGCCATTTAGAGCAACAAATAAAATAACATATAAGTAGGAATCATAACTTTAGAAATTTGTCTTATTGTAAACAGGCAAATTAGTTATGTTCTCAATATTATTGATAACATAATAACAAGCATTACATACACTTCAATAAATAGTTTAGATAAGGAAATCAGGTTCGTTGGTTGGGTTTTATGGTGCAAGGTCCAATAAGGATAAGCTGCACCAACAAAAATATAAGCATTGCTCTAGCATAGCAGAAGATAAGATGAGGAAACCAGATTTAAAAACATTTTTTTTAAAAAAATCAAACAATGATTAGATTTTTTTAATAAAATTTGATTTAGTAATATAAATTTTATGAAAATCTTCAAATATGAACATATGTGAAAATAATTTGAGACAACATACTATGACAAAAAATTAAAACAAGATAAAAAAAAAAATTCATGTTAAAGGATTTTAAAATATCATAAGAGATGGATTACAATATTTCACACCTGAATATTTTAATTTAATGACTTAAAACCATTTTACGTATATTTTTTCTGAAAAATAAACTAGAACCTTCCTTTTAATTGAAATAAGGAAATGGAATAAATTTATATCCTATAAGCAAAGAATACCTAAAGGTTAAAAAAATAATATAATGAATGAGTTTTGCAGACAAATGCTTATCATGAATGAATTTAATTAAAAAAAAATTATATATAATAGAATTTAACTCTGCAGAAAATATCTAGTGTATTATAAGTTTTTATTGTTTACGAAAATTTCTCAAATATTGCTGGATAAGAACATGTTTAACAAAAATTACTTTTTGAATGCAAAAAAATTTAACATTAAATAAGCAATTTAATTCTAAAAACAGTCACACCAGTACATAATAATTTTATGATAAAAAGTCAGTACTTAAGCAAATTAAAATACATGTTAAATGGAAAATAAACAAGTTTATGTATACTTTGAAATATTAAAAAAGCTAATTGAATTAAAAATTTAAAAAGTTATTAGTTAAGCTACTGTTTGGCTTATATTTTAAGATGGTGTTTACATCATAAAAGCTTAAAAAATTCAAAATAAAAAAGTCTGAGTTTTCTTTTAATTTAGAGAATTAGTTTATTAGCAGGAAAGAAACTCATAATATTTTACACACCTAGGTAATTTTGAGATCATAAAATGAGATCCTTTCTTAACAATAGGCAATTTGCCAAGACATTTTTTATGAAAATTTTATTTCAAAGAATATCTTACTTTATTACATGATGTCAGAGTAAGCATTACATAATATTAGATAAAGGAATGAAAATAAGTTTAAATCAGATTCTTTACCACCATAAGCAGATGAGCACAGAATTGATTTGTTTCTTTATCCCACAGGGGCCATTTTTTGAACACAAGGTAAATACAGTTTATAGTAGATTCTGAACCACTACAAATGAGGCATTCAAGATGGAATTTGAACCTACAAACTGTTAAACCAAAGGGCAAAGTGTTAATCATGCCTTTGCCATTTTAGCAAGACTAAAGTAGAACTCATGCATTACTGAATTATTTGGATACCAATTTGATAACTAAGTTTCATATAAAAACATATAACCCATATATCTTGGACATTAAAAAAGTTCAAAATTTAACTGAGTTATTTGAAAATAATAATTATAAAAAAAAGTACACATGATTTCAATATATTTGAATGGTCCTCAGTCAATGTACTTATGTTTTTCAAGGACATAATCTAAAAAATGAAGCTTTTATTTTGAACTATTGTATATATGTAAACTGGATTAAAGCTCCTATTTTTCTGCTTCCCAAACAGATATTTCTAGTCATTTCCTATTACTCTGAATATAACTAATTTGATGTGAAGGTAATCATATACTTAATGTTAAAATCGTTACCTTTTTTAATAACAAAACTATAAAAATAAATTATTGCAATAAGTTACAGCAATCTAAAATTTTAAGTTTTCTCAAAAAACAAAGTTTTTTCAAGTTTATTCTTTTCCTGAAATTTTAAATTAATAATTTAAATAGGATTTTAATTTATATTAAAAACAGATTCTCTAAAAGGGATTCCAGCAACTATGGATGCTTTTTCTATATTGACTTTTGAGAGGGAAAACTACAAATTAAATATCTTTTTTATTCAATATATAATATTTTCCCATTAAGAATTTAAAATAGGTTTAACCACAATTCTATGGTATATTATTTCTTGTAGAAAAAAGTTTGGCTTGTTGCTCAATAGTCACTTTTAGCACACAAAATCTACTTAGAATAGGACCTACAGTTAAGTATACATTCTGAACGAGCTCCCAAACTACCTCTTACGATAGATTTGAACCCACAAACTATTGAATTAAAGGCTAGAGCACTAAACATTCAGCTAACAGCTCAGCATCATAAAAAAATGGGTCTTGATTCTTTTCCCATCCAAATACTTATAGTTATGTCAGAGAAATATCCATGCACTACACTATTTTTTTAAATTAAAATTTTGATTCAAAATATGATTAAATTAGGTTTTATGAGGCTATAAGTTAATGGAGATATTTGTGTGTTCTCACATTAAAGTTATCATTTTTTGATATAAACTATAGCAATTTAGTTGGTTTTTATTTGACCATGTGTTGTATGATATTTGCAGACCCAATAATCAAGAGTTTTAACAAAAGTAAGCTAAGCTACATTTTATTTGATTGAGCCTTATACCATTCAATCATGTAATTCATTCTAATTTTTCCATGCATGTCCATAAAAGTTTAAAATTAATCTGATTGGTTTGCTATTTTACAGTTTTTATTTCACATAAAAAGCTTAACTTGAATTGGATCCAGAGAAAAATTTTAAACCACTAGAATATTCATGCCAGAAGTAGAAATACAATACAAATTGTTAAACTGAAAAAGCCAGAGTACTAAATATTCAACTGTTAGGCCAGTTAAAATAAGATCATATCTATAACTATTTTGACATTTTATTTTTATATCAAATTAAAAATGATGATTCTTTATAATTTCATAACAATGCTCATAATTAAAAAACATTTATTCTTATTTCTCAAAAGACATATGTTACAAACATTCATTTTTTATTCACAAGAAAATTTTTTTGCACGTTATGTATATTTCATAGATTAAGAAAGTTACAAATAAATTAAGAAAGTTACAAATAAATTAACTTTATTTGTAACTTTATGTATTAAAAATAAATACATAAAGTTACAAATAAAAAAGTTACAAACAAATAAAATAAATACTGACTCTAAGCACTTTTTCAATGTTTCAAGCTACAATATATATTTATTTTTTATTTAAATGAATTTTCAATCATGAAAACTTACTTTCACATAACTGCTTCAGTAAAAGAGATGTCTTTTATTACATTGTTATATCCATTTACAATTAAAGCTTTCCATACTTTTATACTTATGAAATAAAAAGAAAATTTCAACAAAATTTTGCTTCATGTTAAATAACATGATTTAATCTTAGATAGGAAATTAATAATTTTAAACAATGCACAAATACATTCAACATCTTTGGAAATTATTAACCAGATAATATTTGGGTTGGTTTTAAGGAATCCTGGCTGAACTGTGTTTATAATTTTTCAGGAAACAGCAGAAGACACATGATTTTTCAGCAGTTTCTATTTCTTTCTTGTCAGATAATGCTACAAGTGGGCAAGAGGTTGTTCAAGATTGGGAGACATAAGGTTCATTTATATTTAGAGGGTGAGTGAGAGCCATTCCATATAATCTACATACTTTCCATACAAACAATAATTACTTTTTTCTGACGTTTCAAGTTTCTACTAAATATTTATTTTAATGATTATTCCACTAAACAAGAGTTAGAGAGTGAAGACAAATAAAAATAATAAAAAAAAACATCTATAATAGAAATATGTGGTTGTTTCATGAATTAAGGTAACAAGAGCTCTGACAGGTGTGCAAATTATCCATCTTAAGATAACTAAGACCATCACAGTATTTGATCGATGCTGGTGATGGAGCTGGTTATCCAGTAAAAAGACGAAATCACAAAAGATGGCTACGTTATTGGAAACATGATCTGCAATTGAAATAAGATTTTTGTGCTTAAAGAAAAACTCTCCAGCTGAAATTAACGGGCAACTGGTGGAAGTGTGTGATAAATGTGTTATGTCATGAAAATAAATGTGGTTTTGATACGTGGAATTTGACAATTGCATAACAGATTTGTGAGATGAAGAAAGAGCAGGGCAACAAAGCATGTCCACCGGAGATAACAATGAACTGGTGCCAAAACTTCAATTCATAGTCATTGTCCCAATAGTATGAGTGCAACTGAAGAAGAGCTCAATATCTCGATTAGCTGTGGGCACAATACTGTGCATGAATAGTTGGGGTACATGAAGATAAACTCATTGAGTAACAAGACAACTCATAGATGAGCATAAAGCCACACAAATGGGGTTATCTCTCAAATACCTATTGTGCTATCACCGGGAGAGCATTAAATTCTTACACCATATCGTTACTGATGATGAAACATGGGTGACATCTGAGTAAAAGCAAGCTTCAATGTCACTGAAACATCCCTCATAAGAAATGCAAAGTAACATATTCTACAATGAAAGTTATGATCAGTTTTTTTTTTTTTTTTTTGACCATCAAGACATGCCACTGGTTGATTACTTTACTCATGATACAACAGTAAATGCTCCATGTTATTTTGCTACACTGAATCAATTGTCAAAATAGACAACCTGGATTGCTCACAACAGGCATCCTGTTTTTGCACGACAATGCTCAACCACACATGGCACAGCTACTTGCTATTTGTTACAGCATTTACGGTGGGAGATATTGAACCACCCTCCTTATGGTCCGACTTGTATTAAATGATTACTATCTCTTTGGCCTTTTAAAGAAATGCTTGGGGAGTTAAAATTTCAGAACTGAAGGAGAAATTCAGTAAGCTATCTTGATGTGGTTGCACAACCTTGATGCTGATTTCTTCAATACCTGTTTCAATGGTTTGGTGTATCAATGGAGCAAATGCTTAATCATGGTGACTATGTAGAAAAGTAATATGTACATGCGGCTTCCTATTCTCTATGTAAGTGTGTATATATATATATTCCCAGTATAAACATTTTCTCTAAATGGGCCTAACTTTTTTAAACACCCTCGTAAATGCTTTAATTAAAAACATAAAAATAATTATTATATAGGTGATTTTATTACAATGATGAAATGTTTCTTTCAGCTTAAGGATGTTGTTTAACAATGCAGATTTCCTCAAAGCCATGCAAATATGGTTTGAAAATATTTGTGACAATTTTCAAGGAATTCTGTACTTATTAATTGGATTTTATTTTATTGGGGAAAGATCCTCAAATAGGATAAGCTATACCAAAAACCAAGTAATCTTTGATAAAATTAAGCGTTGTCTTTGATAAAACTAAAAGTGAGTAAATCATTAAATAAGAGCTAACTGAAAATGTTAAGATGAATGACTCAGAAGAATAAAGATATTAAAAAAAAAAATTTATGAAAGCCCAAAGGATGACACAGCTAAATATTAAAATGTTTTTCCAATATATGAAGATATTTGAATGGGAAATATACAGCCAACTAAAATATGTCTTATGCTTAGTTTTTAACTACAACGGCTGTATTCTAGTGGGATTCCATACAGATCAAATATTTATTTGTCAAGCATTAATAAAATATCAAGTCTCTTAAATTTTACCTTCCACAGTGAAAGAGTTGGTTTTATGATATGGATCTTATTATGGGTGTCCATTTTTCCTGCCAGTAACAAATGATTGGCAGATTTCATGAAAGATAAATAATTGTCGAATTAGAGATTCTGAAGTTGATTTTACAGCTTTTTCTACCAATTCATTTACTCTAATTTCAACAAGAGATAGAACCCATAAAAATATTTTGAATTATTTAATTAAGAAAATTTTTTTGATTTATTTAAAAAGTGGATTATCAGACTTTGTCAGCATGCTAAATGCTCATAGAATCTGTGTATAAAATGGATTTTTGAATTCCATGTACATCAATATATTTGAATACTAAATAAACAGCTGTAACTTTAAAAAAAGGAAACAGATGTAAAAGAGTGGAGTTTATAGTTGAATATTCAGTCTTTAATAAGAAATGTACATACCATATGGTTTAGAGATTTTGAACCATCGGTTAAAACTAGTTCATATAATTGGTAAAATTAGCAATGTCTGACTTAATTAGATATGCAATAATTAAATTATACTATCTTCTATCGACAAGCGAAGATCCAAAAAAGTATACCTCTACATCACCAAAAGTATCTGGAAGTTTGATTTGCATTCATATTCCAAAATTAGGAATACAAGACAGATGAGCTTAAAAGAAGTGATTATTAAACTCATAAATTGGAAATATACTGGAGGAATTAGTTTAAGTAAAATATAATGTTGAGTATCAAGCTACACAAGACTAGTGATTTCCAGTTTCTAGTAAAAAGATTGCTTTATAAATTTTTACAAATAATGCTTGATTTTGCTACAGCTAACAAAATTTGTTATAGGAATATTATACCATTATCATTTCAATGATTTTTCATAATGCTTTTTAACTACTTTTTCCTTCACTGTAAAGAAATAGTATGAATCATACTAACCTTTATAATTTATTTCACATATGCAAACAGAGCTTTAAAATAAATTGCCAAAAATGCTCCATGTATAGCTACTTTTCATTTTGATATTTGAAAATTAAATTTCATTACTTTTTATTTAGTAAGGACTTTTTAGAGTAGTTGGGGCCTAAGGTTCATGCCTCATAGGATTTTGCAATACATATGTGATATATATTGATTGTGCTCATCGCAAAACTAAGATTTAACAGTGAGTTGCTCTAATGGAATCTAGCAGGATGATTAATCAATTGTACTATAAACTTTGAAGAAAAAGTCTTAAAGACACCAGTAGCTAAAGCAAAATACAGCAGGCATCACAGAAAGCTTCCGCAACATCCAAAGTTCAATTATACATTGATGAAGATGTTTAATATTTATGTCCTATATTTATACATTCACATAGAATAAATAACAAGGTATTCTCCATATACAATCCCCCCTCATTAATAGGTGGTTGGTAGATCAATGATCATATTTTGTAGAGGAGAGCTAATTAGACAGAAAATTATAGTTTAACATAATAAATGACAATCATGTGCCAGTACATGATGTAATGTTATCAGCAAAGAACTAATCACACTGTTGCACATGATGTGGGAGTGATCTCTTAGATACCAGAGGTATAATGGCGAAAAAAAAATCCTTCACTGATTATTCATTCTTAAGTTAATTGGGCATTGCATGTGAGGGTAGTAACTATCAATCTGACTCTAGCAAATAGCAGTCAATGCATTAAAGTGGCTACTGAACCACTACAAACTTACATGTCCAAAGCTGGATTAAAACCTACAACTTTGTCCCCTGGAAGTAAGATTATCTAACATTCCCATTATAATGCAATGTTTTTACAGTGGCTATTATGATGCAATGTTTTTAATGAACTTTAGCAGTTTTTATCTTTTAATGAGACAATTTTTATTTAATAATTTGGTTTGTGATTGCTGATGTTAAAAAAACAATTCCTGAACAGATTAAAAACATTGTGAAGGTTGATTCAGGATTAAGAAAAACAGATGTTGATCAGACTCAAAATTCATCATTCATTCAATCAGAAAAATCAGAATGACAAATATCTGAATTTGTTCAATTATTAAAATTCAAAACATGAGTATAATTTTAAGCCATTCATATTAATTATATTGATACTACACATTTTAAGACACAATTTATTTTACTGATTTTAATCATGCAACAAGGTTAATCTTCTATACATAGAGTGAGTTGGCACCATGTTTTTGCTCTGGTGACCTGACATTCACATTGCCACATAAAATTGGGCTCTAAATATGAAATGGTGGTTATCTGAATTCAGCAATAAAATATTTTTCACACCTTCAAGGTAAACATACCATTAAAACTATTCTGACTACGGAAAATTACCCCACAGTAAAAATGAATAATATTTGAGAATTCAATTGATCACACAAACTGACCTAAATTTGAAAATGATGTTCATGACAGAATTCATTTTCAATTTTAAGGTTAATCTGCGCTTTAGGTCCCCTACTTCGCCAACTCACTAATTTGAATCGTTTTCTCGTGCATGCTCAATAATTACTCGTTTGTTTTAGTCTTTTCATTGGTCGCTAATTAAATTTCTTTTTGAAATAGCTGTAGAATTTTCACCATGGCATCGGTGTTTTTGAAAACGCGCCAAGGAGGGGACCTAAAGCGCATTTTCCCCAATTTTAATATTTTATGTATAAACAATGCCTAAAACAACAAAAAACAATACATAACACAAATACATATATTTTCTTTCTTGTTAAGACAACATCGAATAAACAAGTCATTGCAAAAATCCATAAATCGCTTCTTTGATTAAATCAATGATTAGAGATTTTCTCATTAATATCAAATAAACTTATTTACAATAAAAAATTTTAATAGAAAAGCTCATTTGAAAATAAACTTTTTATTTTCAAACGATTTTATTTTTATTTTGCCGTCACACATACACATATACATAAAAATTGACATTTTTCAAACACATTAAGTACAAATATAGTTATTTAATTAATAGGGTTAATTCCCAGTGAACGGTATGCTCCTTGTACGGTACGCATATATACAATTATAATTAATTGTATATAATATTGTATAAAATTATATTATTTCTATAAAATAATATAATTTTATACTATATAATTATATTAATTGTATATTGTACAATTATATTAATTGTATAAAAATAGCATACCGTACACTGGGATACAGCCATTAATAGCCACAAATACTTTAAAGGCAAAAGCATTTTGACATTGTTTACAATTTTTGCAAAAAAAGAATTTAACGATGTGATAGCAAATTTTTGTGACAGATGATATTTTGTTTCAGATTGATATGTTTAACAACTTAATGATTTTACTGATGAAATGGAATATTAACCAAAATTTTTAGATGTTACAAAATATTAATAATAACAGAAGACCTCATTAAAAAATTTCCTTATTTATAGTTTAATTAACATTCTTCATATACTTCAAAAATTAATTTCATATTCTTCAATATGATAAATGTAATTAAAATAAATATAAATCCTAGTAATTTTGACAGCAAACAATATTAATTTTATTATCTTAAAAAGGTGTTTATTACACTGATCAAATATAAACATATTAGGTAAATGATATATATCCATATTTATATTCGATATAAACTATATCAATACTTATAATATCATAGAATATATTTCATGAAATGCCTAGAATACATTTTAAATAAATATTTAAAATCTTACAACTCTAGAGCATGACAATTAGAACATTCAAATATATATGGTTGCAAGTTTTATTTTGAACTACATAAAAATAAAATTTTACAAAAATGTACATATTTGCTTAGTTTTATTAAGCTAATTAAATGAAACCGAAAAAAAATTTTTTGTAACAAAATTGTCATGATATTTTTAATGTCAGAATTGCCACATTTGTCATTATAGATGTTAATAATTTTGAGACCACTAAATCAAATATTGTGACCTCTTATTTTTAATACTGCAAAAAAAATTTTGTACATAAAAATAAATAAATCATGAAAAAAAGACTACTACAATTTTAAACAAAAGGGCTTTAGAAATAAATAAAATGTTGAGTATATCTTTCATTAATCTAAAGGCTGCAACATTTTTATTTGGTTTCACTTTAAAAATGTTAAAAATAAAGTAACTAAGCTGTATATAAACATTAGACAAATACTAGATTTTGATAATCATTTTCATTATCAATAAACAAGCCATATGATAGAAGCATTTATTTTGATTTTAAAGTGACATGAGACATATAACATAATTTGAATAGAAATATTATAAAATGTTCACATTTAAATTTTACTAAGGCCAATGATTGAAAATAAAGATACACATGGTGAAAATTATTTGAAAAAGTACCTGTAAATTTGAGTAATCTTTTTGTAAATCCTTCCAGCAGCCCATAAAAAATCTGTACTTAATAATGTCTGATCAATTTTTGACACACTGAAAACACGAATTTAGGTAAATATAATTAATTTCGTGATTTGAAGGTTTTGTTTACAAACTTCTATTTTTCAAGATTTAACAATCAATGGTTAAAAAATATTAATTCAAAAATATTTCCTCTCTTTTGATACATTTTTAAAATGCACTACTGAAAAACTAGTCTAAACTTTAAGGATGATAAAAAAAAATTTTTTTTTCATGAATAATTTTTAAAACACGTGAAAAAACTAGAAATAAAAAAACAACAGCATATAGTTTATAAATGATGAAAAATAAAAGCAACGATAAAAAAATATTATATATTTCGATGACAGCAAAAGCAAAAAGGAATATTGAATAAATTTGAAATATATAGATCAACAGCTGAAAAATTTAGACATGGAACGGTTAAACGCGTAAAAATAAGGAAGCGATGCTTCTATAGTAAAAAGATTAAGTTTGTTTCACTTACCTTCATCTAAGCCCCAAAATCTTACAACAAACTAATAAAAAGAAGTTCTTTAAACTTATATCAAAATACACATAAATTGCAAAAAATTTTCCTGCCAAATCGCCCGGTTAAGTTTTCCAGCACTATCTCAGCATTCAGGTTGCCAAATTGTCATACCATTAATCTCCGTAGACTTTTCGCACTACGTGCAGTTAGTGACATACATAAAAGCAAGAATCAAGGCCCTTTCTGTAGATATTTTTTTTTTCATAGTGTTGCTACCTCTTATACCTACTCTTTGAAACTTCTTAAAAATATTATCTGTCGTAAAATAGTATAATTTTTTTTATATAAAGTGAAATAAATTAAACATATGTGAATCAAAAATTCTTTTTAAACAAAAAAAACGGTAAAAAAAGGAAACAATAAATATATAAATGAAAATAATTGAAGATTTTTATAATTTTTCCACTCAAAACTTGTTTTCTTTACTATATTGTTAGTTTCATAGCACTTGAAAATTATATTATGATAATAACAACACACACACAAACTCATTTAAAATATTAGAAAAATGTTTTTATATTATAATATAATAAACAAACTGATCCATATTATGATTAAAATATTTAATATAATTAAATGTCCGCTAAAATTCACATTATTAACTTATAATTGGTATATGCAGAGAGTTAAATTAATTTTCGAATTTAAGAATTCTTAATTGAATTTGACATTTTTGCCAAAAGCATTTTGTAGGAAGCTTCAAATCCAAAATAACTTAGCTCCATCTATTAGTGTCTCCCGCTATGATTATCAAACAGGCCCCATATGAAAATAAGTTATAATTATTTTTAGAACACAGAGTACCTACAATGGTCAATCGAGAAAGTGCAAGGGTATCAAATTCATATACAATAGGATGCTTCGTATCCTCACTTTTATGCATTTTCTATATATAAGGTCTTGTTAAAAAGTCTCATTGTATGAAGCTGTTTTCTGAAATAACTATACCCAGTAATGAATGTCACAATTGTTTGTATCTTTTGTCTTGGGCATTTAAGAATATCAGAAACAATTTTAGAAGATTCAAGCTAGGCCCTAAAGCCTGACTGGAACTTCATGTTTTTCCCGTTTAAAAGTAGGTCCTTTAACAGTCTTTAAATTGAAGCTTTAGTAAGGCTCTAAGCCAACTGGATAAAAAAAAATAGCTCTTTTCTTTGAACTCGTCAGCTTTTTTATTACCTTTTACACCTGCATGTCTTGGTACCCAGATAAAAGTTAACTTGCTATCAGTTGCTAGGGCATTGAGCAGGTTCCTACTTTTTAAACGAATTTAGAATTGATTTGGGATGAGTTGATAGCTAATAAGGCTGATTTGACTGTCATTAAAAATAAGAATACACTTACTCTAATTGCCTTTTCTTAAATTTACCAAGAGACTGTTAGATATAGCAAGTACTTCAGCATGAAATTCAGAGACATACTTTCCAAGTACTTTTGGAAAGTTTGTTATGCGTTATATACCAGCTTGTCCTGAGAGGTTGCTTTAGTTTGATTAATCTATGAACTAGATAGGATCACCGATATTATAATTAAATGTGTTCTCCCATTCTTCCTAAGTAGGGAATATAACTTCAATGTAAGTCCTTTCCATGATTTTCAAAGATATCATTAGAATAGGTTCATGAATTTTTCTAGTAATACTGACATGCATTGGCAGTAAGCTTCTCATACCATTTCTTCTGCTACAGTGTTTTATAGCAGTCATTCTAGCTGTGCTTCAAATGTAGACGTCCAGAATAGTCAGATTTAAAATAGTTTCCAATGCTCTGGTAGGCGTAGAGGTCATAGTACGTGTGACAAACAGACATGCCAGATTTTGTAGACTTCCCAGCCCTTCACTCGCAGTTCTCTGCTTAACCTTGTATTACTATACAATAGAGACATAACTTATGATAGTTTGACAATTTCTGTGGAAGCTTAAACCATCATTTTTGGCAACAAACTCCAGTTTTTACCAAATATATGTCTTCCCATCTTGATGCACATTTTTACTTGATTAATTTTGTTATTTTGTCAACATATTTATTTCAAGTAAGCTTTAGGTTAATAAATAACTTCAGGACATTTTAGGATAAAAAAGTCATCCCATTTCCTTTTGCGAGTAAAAATTATAACGTCGGTCTTCTTAGCGCTAATCTTCATATCACTCTTTTTGCGCCAGTTGCAAACATAACATGATGCATTTTGCATCGGTTGACAGATTATGTTAAAATCTTTGTCAAGTATGAGTATGACAGTGTCATCTCCATTGCTTTGAATATAGAAGCCTCTACTATTGAAATCAATAATAAACCTATATGCTATACCAGGTTCTAAAGTAATGGTGATAAAACTACTCAGGGGCAACTGCTGGTAGTTTTATCAAATGATTCTCTAAAAATGTTCAGTTAATAATTCTACTCGAAATCAGGATCTCAATGTATTTACACAAAATATGATTTAGCAGTATGTCATTTAAAGCATCAATTAAGGATGGATAGATGTATCGATTAAAGCATCAAGTAAGTATTATTTAAAGCACCTTGAATGTCTATAAAAGTAGCCAAAGCTATTTAGCTCCTATTTATATTGACTTCATTCTCAGAAACAAGCTGATGTAAAGCTATTTCGAGTGAATTGTTGGTTATACAAGGGCCAATTGTTTCCCAAGTATGCTCTAATATGACTATCAATAATGTTATCCATTGTAAAGAAGAATGAAGAGAGATTGATACTTAAAAGACTTAGCTTGTTCATAATTATCTTTGTTAGGCTCAAGAATGAAAACATTCCTAGTCCTTTGCCATTTCATGGGAATATATACCAAAGCAAGACTTGATCTGTTAAACCAAATCAGCACTGGTATACTAAGATTCTCAGCCTTTTGATCATAATGGCTCTTTGAAATTATTTTATCAGGTTCAAGGTTTTTAAGTGACTTTTAAAAAAAAGCGATAGATAAGTTGACAATATTCTAGTTAAAAATATAATTTCTTTTAAATCTTTTCAAAGAGCCAATGAAGTGCTGCCCTTCATTTCTTAATAGATCTTTAGCAATTGGAAAGAGGTTTCTGGTCATAATTTCCATTCTAGTCATTTTTCTACAATCGTTCTTATCATTTGGGATTCCCACCAGAATTGATTCCTCCCTTTTAAAAAGTGTTTGAAAGTTCCTTCGGGGATAAAATCAATCTCTTCAATAAATTTCTTCCACGAGTCTTAAGCATTCCTAAACTGCTTACATTTCCTAATGTTTCTATTAAAATTGGTGAAGGCTTTCAAGTAGTTATCCTACTTACCATCCTTCTTTGAATTACTAAAATGTTTCTTATTTGATCTTTCATTATTGACGAAATCATTCAACCAGGGACAATTTGATTTTCCTCTTTTCGAATGAATTTGACAATTGTTATTATAAGAATCTGGAATGATTTTTTGCAGATATTTTTTAGTAATTTCTAGATTGTAGTTGTCTCTAATGTGCTTCCTACCTAATTCATTTAGCCACGCGAGTTCCTCTTGTAGTTTTTCCTATTTATTCTCATAAGGTCTCTAAAATTGCAGTCAATCTGTAAATTTGAGTATGCTCTAAATTGGATGGTCGGCCATGAACTTTCTCATTTTTAATATTTTTACCAACTAAAGCAGTTGACATAGTTATATCAATTATTTCAGATTTATTAGATGTAAATGAGTTGCCTATATTTAGAGTATCAAAGTATACTAAATAATAGATTGCAAAAGGCCTCACCTCTTTTATTAATTTCTGTACTGCCTCAGACCACATGATTACCATTGTAGCTTACTCCTAGGACGGCCTGGAAGTGATTTTCTGCACAAAATTTCATTAGGAATGCTAAATCCTCAGTTTTCTATTAGTGAAGCGATGGGGGAGGGGAAAGGGTACTATAATGCGCTGGGCGCTACTCGGAGAAGGGTAGCAAATAATTGCAAGGACATAAATTTCCCAGAAAATTTTAGTTTTATTTTGATTATAAGAATTATATTAGAGAAAATATATTTCAAATTTAATTATTGTGTCATATTGAGAAGAAATAAATCGCGAGGTCAGAGAAAAATCAAGCACAACAAAGGGAAAAAGTTGTTGGTGAAAGACGAGAGGGAGAAATTCAGGGAATAGCTGGAAAATCTTGCCGTAAAGGAAAGTCTTATTCTCATATTAATATTTTTACATAGTTAGTTCTTTTTAAAATTGTATTCTTTTCATTGTGTTTCCACAAAAATCGTTTTTTCTTTCTTTATTTTATATTTTGTACTTTGATCAAAATTATTAACAAAATGTAAAAATATATTCATTATTTTGTATTATAAATGTTGCGCACGTGTAAATAACGGAAATATCTTTATTTTCGGAAAAAATATCTAATATACTTTATCGGTTAATTCCACTTTTATGTGTTTGAGAGAATTTGATTTGAAAGTTATTTACTAATTATTCTTATTAATTATATTTATCAATCCTTATAAAAAAATTCCAGAAAGATTAACGCATGATGTATAACTTATTTAACTTAATGAGTATATGAGGCAAGGTTCACAATGTTTACTAAGAATCGCTTTTTTTTACTATGTCTTTGTTTCTAGCAAACAACATTAAGGACTTCATTAGAAAAATTTGATTTTTGAAAATCTTCTATTTGACACTAAAAAACTTTGAAAAATTTTAATTTCTGCTTACCCTATATTTTATATTTGTTTATTTAGCACTGATTTTTTTTAATTATAAATATTAATTAGTATGCATATATAGCTTTGTAATTTGAAATCAAATTTCTTATTACTTAAAATTATTTATTTCGAATCAAGTCATTTAAAGTTCAAGCGTTTTTGGAAATACTTGAAATACTTTTTTTTACTTGAAATTTTCTTGCCTTTATACTACCACTTCATATTGAAAAATATTTTCGAAATTTGAAAAAATCAAATGTATTTCAAAGTTTTTCTTTCCTTTTTTATATTTGAGTACTAATAAAATCTTTCTCCCTTGATGATTATTTTTTAATTAGTTATTTCAATTTATGTAAGCAAAGTAAGATTAGCTTGAAAGATACTATTCTAGAAATATATAACGAAATCAGGCCCAATTATTTTCTTGCATTATAAGAAAAGAACTAAAAATTAGAAAACAATTTGAGTGTCATAAATTTATTGAATAAAAAGAATAAGATTGCATGATAAAGTACCGTTAAAATGATTCATTGATAATAAAAATAAGCTCTTATTTTAATAAGTATATTACGGAATCTTAAAAAATAGTCTTTTTAAACATATTAAAAATAAGTAGGATATTTCACTTATCTGAAAAACCGATTGTTATTATAAAAATAGTTTTTTATCTGATTATTTGTAATTTCTGGATTGCTTTGTTTGTTGATCCATAGTATTGTTTGCACACGGAGGGCTAATTAGACACGGAGCAACAATTTACAGCCTTTAATTACTGGTAATAATTCAAATCACTAAAAAAACTTGAAAAAAATAACAATCAGCATCAGTTTTGAAAAAAATTAATATTATACTTTTACACTATTTGGCTGAGAATGTTTCTGATTTTATTAAAATATATATATATATATATATATATATATATATATATATATA
>JAPDSC010080641.1:55115-90109 GCA_026290005.1 Latrodectus geometricus
TGGAGCTGTGACAGTATTGCCGATTTCTAGATAAACTGAATGCAAGGCAGTACAATTTGTCTGACTGATTTGTTTGATAAAACAGTCCTGTGTAATGAGTCACCATTGGATTCCTGGTTGTCATGTCCAGCATTAAGCCTAACAGCATCCCAGATACCCTGTTAAGTAATTTGGGAGTTTCATTCATGTAATATAGTTAAACATTGTATACAACCTTTAATTTCAGTTTTAAAATACAATTTTCTGTTTTAGTGACAAGTGTATCAAATTGTTATTAATAGTTATGAGGTCGACCCGGAATTAAACTTGGCCATGTTGTTTATGTTATATTTGTGTTATTCTGAATTAATCTTTCTAATAAACTTTATTAATTAATATGATCTCTCTTGGGATTTTATTAAGTGTCTATTGCTAACATTATTCATCTGCACAAACTATAGTATTGTAACATATATATTAGGTTGGGAAAAAGTAATCCATTATTTTTTCGGTAGACGTCTGTAGTGAGGTATCCATCAAACAATTTCAGATTTATGCTCGTTGGAAAGGTGACATTTAACACTAAAATATCCTCTTGCGGTTTTTTGTTTGATTAATTCAGTTACGAATACAAGGTTTTAAAAATGGAAGACAACAAACAGAAAATTCGATACATTTTCGTTTTTCTCTTGCAACGGCGAAAAAGATAGCCGGGTGGCTAAAATTGTGAAAGGTGTTTATCGTCCTATATAAGACTGTAACAACCAGTTACGTACAATTTTTGTTTCGTCGATTCCGTTCGGGTATTTTTGATGTTAGAGATGCACCTCGCATGTGGATACAGCATCGTCGAAAATGTCTATAAAATGTCAAAAATGATCGAAGTTAACCACATGTCAGCAGTCGTAACGCGCAAGACCTAAAAATCTACATGAAAGCTGTTTTAAACCTTTTTGCAAAGTGAATCCGAAAGAAGTTACAAAAAGTTCACGTAAAAATAATGGATTTCTTTTTTCCCAACCTAATATTTCACAGAAAAGAGGAAAATTACAAATAACTTTGAATGTGTAAATAAATAAAAAATATTCTTTGTAAATATTTAATTATTATAGAATATTATTAACAATAAAGCTTTAAGATTCCTAGAGTTTTTAATTTTTTTATTCTTTTTTGAAAGGCATTTGCACACGGAGACATTTTCATTCCAAGAACTGATCGAAACTGAATGCACCCACATACAAGGATATGCAGTCAAAAATACACATAGTTTTTTGTGATCAATTAATAGCAATCGTTCGATTTGAAATATTTAATACGAAAACATTTTACGAAACAATAAAGCTCTAATATTCCTAGAGTTTTTAATTTTTTTATTCTTTTTTTGACAGGCATTTGCACATGTCAGACACATTCATTCCAATAACTGATCAAAACGATTGGAACGACGCGTAAGGATTAGTGTATATTGTTTTGTGTTACATTCTTAGAAAAGATAAGATTTTAGTAAATATAGATGATGTTTATCATTTTCCTGAAATCACCATGTGTTATAAATATTGCACTTTCATAAAATCAAAAGTTTGCTGTTGCTACTATGGGAAACAAAAACTCCAAAATTAAAAAATTAAATGTTCAATTATGAAATTAACTATTCAAAGACAAATTATTAATTGTGAAATTGTAAATTACACTCATTTATATAGGTCATTATGGTATACTCTGATCCAAATATCGTAGTTTGCATTACATTTACAAGGTATTACTTTTCTGATTATCTAAAATGCATTTGTAAAATGAAACCATTCTGATTGAAGAAGATAATCTTTCCTCAATTTAATTTAATTAACTTTTCACGTTTATTGAGTACAATATGCACCTCTCGAAGTTCTTTATGGATTAGAATTTCAATAAAATTTTTAAATTTCCAAAAAATACGTGTCTCTGTTTCCGTAAGTGTTACGTGAGAAAGTTCGAAACAAAATTCAATATTAATAGATGGCCATATCTCACAAAATATGCAATATATACAAAAACTGTTGATGTCAAACGCAATAGCAATCAATTTTAAAGCTATTAAAGGTATCCATTTTATTTCAAAAATTAAATTCTACGAGATACACCGGCTGCCTTCTTCAGCACATCTCCCGTTTTTTTGAAATACAGTTTCACTTATTGTAAGTGTACACGTTTTCAGAAAGACAAATCATATTCTATCAAACTTTTCACGTTTATTGAGTACAATATGCACCCCTCGAAGTTCCTTTTGGATTAGATTTTCAATAAAATTTTTAAATTTGCAAAAAATACGTGTCTTTGTTTCCGTAAGTGATATGTGAGAGGCATTAATTTAATTTATTTAACTCAATTTAATTTAATTTAATTTAAAATTACCATTTAATTTCAATTCATTGAAAAATGATTTCAGTTACATATTTTCTTTTCAAAATTTCTTACCAATGATTCATTTGTTTAAAATAATTATACAATATCATAATGATTTTATTTATTTTATCACTAAAATCATAAAATTCTTTATGAGCAGGAATCCAAATTTGTGTGGTTCTCAATGACAAGAAGTAGTTTTAGGTTTACTTTTTTTTTAAATGGATCATAATGAGTTCATATATAAACAAAAATTCAGCCAACTTTTATTAGATTCGTTATAAATGCCCAAACTACAATAATTATTTCAAGCTTTCCGTTGAATATTAAGCACTAAAACTTAATGTTACTGTCTCGGGAATGAAAGAAACATTCATATATAGATATTCTACAAAAAGCTGAAGGCTGGTATAAGTCACTGAAATATACAAAGTAGTATGTTTTTAAGGAGGGCATTCCATAGACAGTAAATTATATTCACATACAGGAGTAGAAAAAATCTAGAAAATTCTCAAGTGTCTCCGTTGATATGTACGAATTAAAAAAGCGGAAAATCAAAATTCTGTTGCTCAGTAGTATCTGACACTGATTCTCAGATCTTTTTGTCCAAAGAGTATAATTCTATAAATCTATTTAATGATAAATATATAGAGATATTGTTTAGTGGACAACCTGATATTTCAAGACACTTCTGCGAGAATATGTGAAGCAAGTACGTATATATATATATATTATTGCTTTTAGATAGCACTTTTCATAGATAATGATTATGTACCGAAATGAAGGCAACTCTGGAAACTTACAAGTATACCTACCCCACAGATGTAAATAAAGAATAAAATCACCATTATTTGAAAATGAATGGTATCGAAGCTGTAATTTTCAATCTGAAATTTATGATACATAGGTAGCAGTAACCCCAAAGTCTAATATTTAATATTATAATCCTAGATACATCCTTAAATTGATGGAACATTGACGCTAGAGAGCAGGACGTTCAGTGATATTTTTTCACCATCCAGAAAGACAATAAAATGTCAATGGACCATTTATGAATTTGCAAAATAACACTAAATATTTCTAGGCATTTTTTTGACATCCAAGATCAAATGCATTAACTGAGTATATAAGCTTTCTCAGTATTTATATTTCACATAAAACTATTTTTCCTTTGAAGTAAATCAACTAAGTTAAAATTTTATGAGTAAATTCATGTTGAGAAATGATTTAAGAGAAATAAAAAAGTAAACACTATTTAACATGCAAAATAAGTCTTTGAAATCTTCCTTTTCACATTATTTTTATGTGTTTCTAAGTCGCCTTTAGTGTTTATCGACTTTATCAAAATCTTCGCACGATTAAATAATTTGCAAGTATATCTCAGTAAACTCTGATGTCTCATAATTATTAATAAATCTTTTTATGTAAATTGCTTAAATAAATTATAAGAAAAATATTATAATTTGTAGTTTGCAGCAAACAGATGAATCTAAGCAAAATGAATAAGTTTGAATGTGGTTAATTAATTTGTATATATGTATATATGAAAATATAAATAAAACTTTTATTGATTATAGTAATTAATACTACGTACTGAAATTATTGTAAAAGCGAATGTGCTAAATCTATAGCTAAAATTAAATTTCTTATTACTTTTTCATTTATTTTATGCTTTTTAGCAACCTTCAACTTATTTAGAAACATTTATAAAGGTTATTAGAATTGGTTTGTAAGATGTGTGTGAATCTTTTTCATAATACCTCTTTTTATTTCCTTCTTTTTTTGTTAGAAATTGCTTGAAATAGTTTCTTATCAAAATGAAGGCTCTTTTGTACCATAAAAACCATGATGTTTTGCTATATTTTCTAATATTAAAATCTTATGTAAAATAAAAAATGTAAAATGAATTGCTTGTAATAACGTTTTACGAGAAATGACAATCAAAATGAAAAAATAGTTCTTTGAACGATGCAAATAAAATATTAAATTCTTAAAAAGAAAATCAAAGAAAGAGATGACTAAAATTCCACTCTCTGTTGCTATGGCAACGAGGAGATGCAATAAGTCACCATAAGGATCAAGGAATATTAGATTTTATGCCTAGAAATTTGATTCTTTACCTTACGTTATTATATTTGAAAGTATATCATAAATAATATATTCTATATTGTTAGCTATTTTCAAAATTTGGTTTCCTAGTAAAAACATTTTAAAAATAAACATAAGAGGCTGAAATGTAACTATATTTAAGAATTTCTTTAATCAAAACATATACATTAATAAATTTAAAAATAAATCTTATATATGAAAATATACCTTATAATGTTATGAAAAATAAAAAAATGCAAATCATACTTTTTGGAAAAACATAATTTAGTTTTCTCAATAGTATTAATAACATTTTTAATAATCAGTATTTTAAAATGTTCTGATTTATTACAACACAATTAGATAGTTTTAAAATTTTTTAAAAAAGCACACATTGCCACAAAAAATTATGAATTTTATAATTTTCATTTTATATTATGCATTTGCAAAATATTTATTAAGATACGTACGGTAGTATACAAAAATACTTATATCTGGATTTGAAGAATTTTACTTTCAATAAATAAAAGAAATATTTTTTATTCCAAAAAAGATTTCTATAATGGTATATATTAACCTTTTATCTTTTGATGTGTTCGTCTTTTTTGATACATTTGTATCTTTAAAATATTTCTATTCCTTTTAAGTGAAAGCAGTTTAACAAATTTATGCTCAGTCTTTAATATACATTTGTATATAAGGTATTAAAAATAGGAACCTCAAGAAAATAAAACATCAACAAACTGTAGTTATTAAATCCAAATCTGTTTAATTTCTTAAGAATTACGAATTACTTAAAATATTTTTTGTTGTAGTCAATTATAACATAGCTTTCACAATCGAATATTTTTTATATTTTTAATGAATTATTTGCATGCAATTTCCTTTTATTTTGCATTTCTGTATTTTCTTTCATTCAGTTAGATTGTTACACTACAGATATTTTTTTTCGATATTCTGACAAGCTGTATCTGCTTCATTTATTTAAATCTTTAAAACGAAGAAAATGACTTTAAAAAATTTATCGTTTCATGTTAGAAGAATAGGTTTTGTTTTTAAGTAAATGTAAAAATACATAAATCATTACAAATACCTAAGTTTTATTCACACTTTCAAAATTCGATGTCATTTTAGTTCTCCAGTTAAAAATATGCTTATGATCAATCTGTTTCCTGATTTTAAAATACTATTTTATTGTTATAAATACAATAAACCTCCGTTTTGAAATAATTATCTTACTATTAGTAGTGTATGTTTTAAATATAGAATCAATTAAATGAACATATACTATTTGAGGTAGCGTGTATGTTACTCAAAATGAATTATTTAAACTTTGTAAAACATATCTATTAACATAAGAAAAGAAGAGGTGAAAACATTTGAACATCACAGATGTCACCAACGAGTAGAATACTGCTCGTTCAGATTGTGGGCGTATTTTATTTCAACATGTTGCCACTGCTGGCTTATAAACTTTTATATTGAGTAGTGCTGCCACATATTTATTAGTATATGACTATATTTTGAAATGAAATTTCATTACACTTAACATTATTTTCACTTTTATATACATTTCATCCAAAATGAATTCGAATGTACACTCATAATGTTTTTAATTTATTTGTTACGCCATAATAATTTACCTAACAATTTTAGTGAAGGATCAAATTCACAAATAAAAAATGTTGATTTACCTTTTAATTATAAAATCCTAAGATCAAATGGAATTTTCAGTCAGTTGTTTATATTTGAATGAATTTGTATTCATCGCTGGACTGTCATTTTTTGTACACGATAGTTTATTTAAAACTATATGCTTTGTATTAAATTTAATACTGATGGTACATATTACAGCGCTTTGTTATGCTATATTAATTTTTCAGGCACTGTGATGAAATTTGATAAGATTTTGATTTTAAAAGTAAATTAAAATTTAATAATTATGAATAAGTCAAGGAATGCATAGATTTATGATTGTGGGCTATAAAGCAATTATAGTCACCATAGTGATTAAATTTCCGTAAGATTACAAATCCATAAGAGAAAAAGCTATCAGGAGTACAGTCATGTGTATACCAATAGTTTTATAGTCATCTATTCGATATCATTTCATGCTTGATAAATATTCATTTGTATCAAGATTCATCCTCCACTTTTGATTTGGTGACTCTATTCAGATCTTAATGAGCATTAAAGTAGTCGCCATTAATTCCTCATAATTGTGAATATAGTCTGGATAGGTGTCGGTCTTGGCAACGATGGATTGATACCTAGTTAGAAGTAAGTGATTTTCTGCAAGGACTCCCACTTTTCGTCTCAGTCCTGTTGATCACAACAAAATGTATGAAATAGGCAGATAACTTGTCTAACTCAACATTAATATATGACTGATATAAGAACATTTAGCTTGATAGCCTGGAAATGATTTAATGAAAAAGAAGATTATATTGCAATCTTGTTTGAAGATAACGATGTGTATTCGTCATTTTCACATTTTCTAGCTGGTGGTAATGAATATGTTATCTAGTTCAATAAGTGTATTTATATATATAGCAAAACGACGCCATACTGCACTCCTCTTGCAAATGTATTTACAAAGATATAATCTTGTAGTCTGCAAACTTCGTAGATTTTATTTATATAGTGAATATTTGAGAATTGTTAAAACGAAAAGTATAGTTGTTTCTCAATATCACATAATTAACTATTTTCTACATTTAAAAAGGACTCTAAAGTAGAGATGTAATTATAGCAAAGGGAAATCTTCGTTCTATTGAGAATAACTTTATATAGTCGAGTAAGTGTATTGCAAAACGAGTATTAAACGAATTTATAGCCCGGAGTGATTTTATGGCCTACTTGAGTTAATAATATTTTTTCTGTTACTAATCAATAAAATGTTTGTATTCCAAATTATATCATTTGTGTGCGCTAGCAAATATAAAGTACATGACGAATTCCATGGTTGTATCTGAATTTTTTCTAATATATATGTACATATTTTTCAACATATAACTTATGTAAAATAATTTCTATTTTTTATTCTTTTTCTACAGAATTTTATTAAGAGACTGTTTTCTGAGCAACCGCTTTCTCTGAAAAAGAATGTTAGTCTTAGAGAGATTTTTGTTATATTTATCAACATGTGTGCATAAATGGAGGTGGCGGACTTGCTGCTAAATATAAATAAAAGCAGACAAATAAATCTCCTGTGAAGTTTCGAATTTTGACAAGATTACCTCTTTCGCCTTTTTATTTTAAAGTTAATCCATGACTGAAGGATAATAACAATCCCCATTTTCCTCCCCTCAGAAGTTGTATTTCATTTCTCAGGGGAGAGAAAAGGTATGAATTGATTTGGGGAGAAAGGGATTCGTCGTAAGCTGCTCTTGGGCATCACTCCAAAATCCTCCTCATTCTCCTCTTCCCCACATCTATTCTCTGCGGGAATGGTTTCTCTCACAACAATCCCCCTCCCCTTTCTGTTCATAAAGCTCTTCTTTGCGCATGCGTGATCCTGGAGTGTAAGACGAGGGTGCATGGATACATGACAACGATCAGCTGGGGGTGCAGAAAGGCTTCGGAATCACAACCAGAATGCTTGCAAGCATTCCTTTTTGGCTGGAGAAAAAACCATTTATTTTTCATACCAATCGTATTTTGCAATAATTTCTCCAGACATAAATCTTACATTAGTGGAAAGGTTTCGTATTGAACTTATTTCCATTTACCAGTGCATAATTATCGTGTTTATCTTCTTGTAAACTTCGTATTTCATTTAAAGTTGCAATCACAATATTTAATGTATAATCTCGGAAAGTCAGAATGTAAATTTATAAATAGTGGAATTCTCCCATCCATTTTTAATATTTTTCAATAACTGCATGTTTTTGGTTTTACATTGACTATTACAACATTGGGCTATAAGAATTTGTTTACATGATAAATCTGGCTTCTTTACTTTCAAAGTATTGCATAAAAACTATTCATTTTTAAATGAATGACAAATGTTGTATTAAATATCAATAATATATATTGCTGTAGGTTGATTTAAATCATAACTAAAAGTAAAACAAAAATCTTTTAATACCTAGCAAGCAAAATCGAAAAAGATCCAATGGGTCAATAAAAGCACCCGAATACATATTATTCAATGCTTTTAAACAAGAAAATGCATTGTGACACTCTGTAATTACCAGTTTATTAAGAAGTAGAGTTAAAGCTGAACTACCATGGTGCAAATGTTTTACTACGAAAACCATGGGCAGGCATGCCGGAAGATACTAAACCACGAAGGGTCTCCAAGCAAGATCCTGTTGTTTGCAGATGAGGGATATGCCAAAACTGCCCCCACTGCCCACTGGATACTGAAGCGGCCCTGGTGGAGTCGGACCTTCTGCAAGATCACCGAGATCACTGCCACGAGACGTGTGAGTGCCAGAGGAAAGATCGTGGATCTTGGTCGAGGTTACATGTGTATCAAAGGACGCTTCAAAGGAATTGAAGATCCAGACTTTAAGTAAGTTGTTTAACTAATATTCTCAATTTTTGATAAATTTCTAGATATTTTGGATTTTTCAGATATAGAAAATTGAATAATGGAGCTTATTTAATTTTAGCAAATTAAAAAGTTATGAATAAAGTAAAATTGTCTTTTTATTTTTATAAAACTTTTCAAGTATTATACATTATATTTTTAATTTGATATAATTTTACATTTTGCTGTTTAATATGTGACAAATTTCCTGTAACTATACCTTTAGAAAATTAAAGTTTTAAAATGTGTAATATTCATAAATGATAAATTTCCTAGGTATTTCAGTAATTTTCCTGTGATTAAATTAAATGTTTTAGGTTATTTGTAGCAAAATTGAAAATTATAACAAAAAATTAAATTTTCTCACACCACTTAATCATGTGACATACTTACCAGGATCATCCAGTGGTAAAATCATAAGAGTAAAAACATGATTTTGGAAACTAATCGAGACAAATTTCAGATGCTTATCTTTAAACTATGAGCTAAGAAATGTAACAAGACTTCTCTCGTTTTTTCCTCTTGAAGCTGATAGTATTAACTGTTTAAAATATTTCCAAAATGTTGTCAAGAAATCCTGTCCTCATCAGAGATCTTCTTATTTAGTCCATGCATGGAGTTAAAGAGAATAAATTCATGAATTTTAAAATATAGCTAAAATTACATACATGAAAGTGAAGTGTATGGATATTTCTTTTACTCTGATTCAAAAATAAATATATTTTCTTTATATTTTATATTTTGCTCTATATATTTTAGGTATTTTTTACTATGGAATTAAATTCTTATGATATTTTTGTAAGATAGAAAAATAAAGAAATCATTGTTGTCATTCTAAATTGTGATCTTATGAAAGTTATAAATGTATAAGAAATAAATACATAAAACTTTATTTGGTAATAATTTGAAAGTATGAATTTAGTGAATATAAAACCACAGTTTAAAATTAACTAAGAAAATGATTGGTTATTTTTCTTAAAGAATCAAAAGTAAAAGTATCATTCGATGATCTTATTGTAAAATACAATAAATTATTTATGAAGGAAGTGAATTCATATATCTATCTATGTATCTATCTATGTATCTATCTATCTATCTATCTATCTATCTATCTATCTATATATATATATATATATATATAATGGAGTAATAAGAAATAAAGTAAGTAACAAATAAAGTTACTTTCCTTCGTAAATTAAAATGTATCTTGAATTTATAATGTATATATATTTAAATATACTTTCTTAGCATTAGATATATATAAATTGAAATATTTTTTATAAAATTATGTAAATTTTATTCAAGTATTTATTCTTACATAAATGAAGGAAATAAATTAAAACAATTTACAAACAATCGATTATTATAAAATAAGAAAAGTCTGAGTCATACTTTTTTGGTGTTTCTAAGTTTAGCAAGCAGTTTTTGCTGCAAAAAATAAAGTTACTTTTCACCCATACTAATGTTAAAGAAATAATAAAATAATTATTGAATGAAAAAGAGACAGTTTTAAATCTTTCCAAACAATTAACAAAAAAAGAAACTTATCACCTTTTGAATAATGGAATAGGAGTTATAAGCTAATATTTCCCTTTGTTAATTTTTCTTTCAAAGTGCATAAAAGATCTGTCTAGAAAAAAAATTGATTTTATGTAAATCAGTAATAAAAATTGGTTTTAAAATAACAATTAAACTTGAATAAGGATTAAATCATAGATAAAAAAAAAAACAACTTTTTACATTTAGATATTTGATTATCGTTAAATAGTTTTATCAATCACACAAAAATAAACACTCTGACTTTAGTAACAAATTTATGATCATTTTAAATCTTAGTTTAGAAGTGTAATAAAGTCTTACTAGTCAAAAGCAGTTATATTAGCAAAAATTATTTAAATGTAATATTAGCAAAAAATATTTAAATGTTAGCCTTTATAAAAATGATTACATTTACAAAAATGTAATAGTTTTATAAATACTGTTACATTTTAAGTATTTCTAACTGTCATGGCTTTTGTAATATAACGATGTAATGGTAGCAGCTTGCAAGTAGATGCTAGGGGTAGAATCAGCCATTGTTAAACTACGGGGACTACATGTTATACACATTCTTTGAGCCGTCATACTTGTCGGACTGGTTATTGGAAATTTTTCGAATTTTCTCCTTTGAGAGACAAGAATACTTTCCAGTAATCCCTGTCTAATTACCTCACGAGTGTAAAAATGGACCACTGAGCAACAATCAAACTTAACCAAACCAATACTTTCCACTATCTTTGAAAAATCTTTTCGGAAGACATGAATGTTGGGGATTTGTTTTATAAACAACTCTTAGCGAAGATTCAATGAATATTACGTAAGCATTTGACAAAGTGCAAAGCACAATGGGATTTCTACTAATATATAAATTACAATGAGTCGATGTATCCAGTTTCATCTGCAAACATAAGTATTCACATTTATTCCATATATAACCTACTTTTCTTCAGTGAAAAGTTTGATCTAATTTTATACTTTTAACAATTAAACTTTTCGAAAGTTCAGCTTTTTATGTAGTACATTTTAATCTATGTAGAAAAACATCAATTACGTTCTTTTATCAACTACTTTATTCTATTTAATTTTTTTAATTAAAGAATCTTAACAGACGAATTCTTATAGATTATCATATTTTACGCTTGTATGTCCGTCTCTTCATTAACAGAGAATGATTATCAATTTTCAAATATTGTTCAGTTTGATCACATTTAATGTTTCTTGTAAGTAATTAAAGTTCTATAAATCATTTTCTATCCTTAAAAATATCTATTCTAAATTTTTATTTTCATACATCTACAAAGTTCAAATATTTTACATTTTCCTTATGCCCCCAAAATTCTTTTGAATTAAAATTGTTTACTTAAGTCATGAAAATTGTTAATAGTCCTGACAAAATCACAATATTATATTTTTATGAAAAAAAGTATCTTATACATAATAAGAATATTGATATAATATAATTACTAGGAATCTCATACATAAATAGAAATTTATATTTTTATAAAATGCTTTTAAATATATAAATACATTTCCCTTAATCTAATTTTAAATAATAAGTAACTTTATGGGAAAATGTTTAAAATACTTAACTTAAAAAATATTTTTTAGAAAACGATTAAAGGTAGTTTTAATGTTTAAGCAGCATTTAAGGAATTTTTGAGTTAAAGATTAGATAAATTGCTTAAATACTTTCAGAAGTATATTGTATTGATTTCATTTAGAAGTATGTTATTTAAATATTTAAATAACATATAATTTATATGTTCAAAATTTTCTTATCTAGCATAATATTTTTTATATGACTGCATACATCAATTACGTAATAGTAAAAACTGCTTAAAGAACCAAACTCTATCATGACGTATGTAATTTAAATGATTTAGAATTCCAAATCAAATAAAATAAGTCCTTTAGATAAAATATTTAAAATTAATTTATAAGAATTTTTCAAACGTTTCCTTATATATTAGTATATTTTTCAAAAGTAAGAATGGAAAATATTTTTGATAAAACAACTTGTTGCCGTTTGCCGATATTTATGATGTAAATTTTCGGTGTAATTTTATTTAAATGTAAATGCTACTGCATATTTATTTTTTACGAGCTAGAATTTATTATAAATTTGTACAAACAATCATTTTTCAAAATTTAAGATTTTAGCATTTAGATATCCGGGTATAATATTTCAATGCAATCAAAATGAAAAAAATGTATAATTATTGATTTCATCTGTCAGAAAATGATATAAAAAGGAATTTAAGAAATGAATAGTTATTTTTTTAAAAGAATATTTTTATGCTGAATGATCTACACCATCCACAATTTAAAATAATCTAAATAATGATCTTGTTTTATGATGCATCATACAGATAAAATATCATTAAATTCAATTGTTAATAAATAGTATCAAAGATTTATACAATGATAGAATTCCCAAATAAATAGGAAAATTAGGGTTTTTGTTAACATAAAAAATAATATTAAATTTCTAATATAATCTAATTATTGGATTTCTATTTTAACGATAAATATTTTCTGTAAAAAATAGAAATAATTAAAGTTAATAAAAAATAGAAGTTATTTTTATTAACACAAGGAAATACTAAAATGATATGTAAAATAATGTACTACTGTATATTATTTTTCAATATGTTATGTATAATTGTTATAAATCATACTCGTTATACGTTCCCTTTAAATGAATAAAAATAAGAAAATAAATTATTTGTTTTAATTATGCGAATACGAAATAAAGAAACAGTTGTTCTCAAATCCCTATATGCATTCAAAAATATTGTTCTTTATCGATAAATATAAATTATTAATTTCATAATGAAATGTGAATCATGAGTTCTTAGTATTTTATATTTCAAATTTTATATAGTAACATATTATTTATGATTGTAACAAGTCAAAATTTATCAAAACTTTATAAAAAGCCATGTTTCATCAAAACTTCAAAATAATCTATATCTACATTGAATTTTGATAAAATAAATTCAGTATAGATATAAATTATTTGAATACTTCGATTTTAAAAGCTTCGAATTTATCTTTCATATTTTTTACAAATGACTAAATGCCAAATTATGTTGAGGAATTAATCTGTTTACCTTTTCGAATAAATGGGAAAAGTTGAAATTCTAAATTTTGTCGCTAACCATTTTTGGTAAAGAAAAGCAAGTTCTACATTCCCTTTAACAATGTAAAATTCTCATCATGAGTAATTCACCCCAGTAATTTAGACTGATGAATAGTAAAGATTCTTGTTATATAGATTGCAAAGCTTATGTTTTGATCTATGTTGTGTAGCTTTTAATTTTATTATCATTCATTATGATCTATATTAATAAAAAATAATTATTTAGATAAAACAGTAGAAGGCTTATAATTCTAACATGGAAAATATTTAAAGACAGGCATAACTTTTAATAATGTTTATATAACAAAGTCCAAGTAAATTAGACTGAACTTTTAGCTAGGATAACGAGGTGGCTTCTCTTTTTTTTAAGATTACAAAATGTTGATTTTTCCCGACAAAAATTGTGCTTGTCCTTTATAAAAATTTTCAGATTTTCCTTATATTAACTGATTCAATTTGTGAGCAACTAGTAGCACGATTCTCAGATATTTATAGAAAATCTCTGTAAGCATACTTACAAGAATCCCCAATATTTATAAACATCTTCCATACATCTTCATCAACGTATACTTGTTTGCATTCAGATGAACTGGAACATGCATCAAAGAAGTATGAATTAAAAGAATAACATTCTAACAAAAGCAGCAGAATCTTTAATAGATCCAAATATCTAAATTTAAAAATACTTAGGACCTAAGCTACCTAAGAAACTTTCATTTCTCTTCAGCATTATTTAAAATTGACAACAATTCTGACTAATTTTAAAACAAACTATGTAGGAATAGTCATTTATTTATGCATTTTTTTAAAAATAACCCTTCTAATATACTTTTTAGTTAATCCTTTGCAATGTACAATTTATTTACGGTCTTCTATGGAGTTTGCAATTATTGAAGGAAAAAACATTATTTGTACCAATCCATAATTACTATAAATAACTTATTCAAATCTGTGTCATCCAGTTACTATACATTTTGATTCTAAACCACTAAATTGTTGTGTAATACCATAAAAGTGAATCATTTATGGTCCTATCAAAATCTTTTGCAGCTAATTAGTGATAAAAATAGATAAAATTATCAACACAACTATTGATCTCATACTTATTATTAAATAATACAGAATTTAATTGAATAGCCAGCACTTATCATAAATACATCCACAACCTTTGTCTCATTTGATAAGACAATACTTTTCAATAAAAGTCCAATTGTTCATTATTCAAAAGAGCTTTAAATCAGGTTCACTAGTTTCATTTTTGATATATTCTTGTCATTTATATAATAAAAAAACCTTCCATATATTTGAGAAATAATATGCCAGCAGGTACTTTCTATTTAATTTGTGTGTTTATACAATTAATTTATATATACAAAGTTCCTTTGTTATTTATTTTAGGAATTTTGGTTATTTTTTTTTCAATATCAATCTTTTATATGTGTAAGCTACATCATCGTAGGCTTCATAACTGGGCACTACCATTTCAGAAAACACTTCCATAAAATGGGACTGTTTCTGCAAGACCCTATCTGCAGGAAATGTCATTTGCAAGAGGAAACGGCCAAGCATATCATTTACGAATGCGAGGCCCTTGCCCTCTCTAGATTAATTTCTTTAGGCATCATCCATACTAGAGAGTTACTCCTAAACTACATTAAAGGGTTATCGGACTTTATTAATAAAGTGGGTGACCCGAGCAACTGGGACTAGGAAACATTGGGTTTGGAGTTTGCGGTACAAAATGCCTATTAAAGGAGAGGTGCCCAGTGACATACAAACCCAACTCTAAGAAGAAGAAGAAGAAAAAGCTACATCATCGTAATCATCACTGTTATTCTTATAGAAATAGTAATATGTATGGTAGCATTATTCAGCAGTTGAGTATTGCCTATATCCAGAATCTCACGGTTGGATTTCCGACTAATAGATTAAGAAAACAAAGCATGGTTGAACACTTCAGATGCATCAGATGCATTTCTTAATCATTCGACCACCTGATATTATTTAAATAAAGCACAATGGCGAAGATATAATGTGCATTCACTTTTATAATCAAGTAATAAAAATTCAAAAATATATTTAATTTTGAATATAGCAGCTATCATTTAGTCCCATTTAGTAGAAAATACTTCACCCAAAATATTACTGTTAATTAGTGCAAAAGTTTTGTTATTACATAATATTTTGAAAAATATATCATTCATAATATTAGGTTGGGGAAAAAGAAATCCATTATTTTTACGTGAACTTTATGTAACTTCTTTTGGATTCACTTTGTAAAAAGGTTTAAAACAGCTTTCATGTAGATTTTTAGGTCTTGCGCGTTACGACTGCTGACATTAACTTCAATCATTTTTGATATTTTATAGATATTTTCGACGATGCTGTATCCACATGCGAGGTGCATCTCTAATATCAAAAATACCCGAACGGAATCGACGAATCAAAAATTGTACGTAACTAGTTGTTACAGTCATATATAAGACGATAAACACGTTTCACAATTTTAGCCACCTGGTTAGCATTTTCGCCATTATAAAAGAAAAACTAAAATGTATCGAATTTTCTGTTTGTTGTCTTCTATTTTTAAAACCTTGTACTCATAACTGAATAAATCAAACAAAAAACCGCAAGAGAATATTTTAGTGTCAAATGTCACCTTTCCAATGAGCATAAATTTGAAATTGTTTGATGAATACCTCACGAGATAGCGATCACTATAGACGTCTACCGAAAAAATAATGGATAACTTTTTCCCCAACCTAATATATCCGAATCTAAACATCTTTTTCTAAATTTCGATAGATATTGCTACATAAGGATCACTACATTCAAATTAATTTTTAAACCATTAATTGACTACTCGAAGATTCTTAACTATCACTTATTTTTTTCAGAATGTATCTCACTACTCACGTCTCACAAGCAGATTTCCGCCAAGGATACAGCATGACTGGAACTTTGGAGAGAGGTTACAAGAAGAAGGATGGTCTTCGCCTGACACATTTTGCTATGCTTAAGAGAAGAGACTATTTGAAGGATGACAACAACAACAAGTAATGAGGAGATAACAAGAATAATTAAATCATTAATGAAGCTTCCACTGCTATTTCACATTTTAGTTTAACCTAAAACAATCATATTTTAGCACACTGGCTTGGTTGAAATGGTAAAAGGGTTTAAATTATTGCTAAACTTTAAACAAGATTATCAGTTTTGAACACGATTATCTAGGTTTTTGTCATATATTAAAAATCTTGTACACTTCATGAAATCGCTTGCTTTCAATGTTTTTTAAACATGCTATAATTTTTAAATTTATAATCCGTTTTGATTTGAAAATTTATTCGATTTTCAGTTAATTCAGCAGTACCAAAATGGTTGAATTGTTATTTATGAATTTCAGGTTTAATTCTTATCTTTATAAACTTTTTTGCTAGCAAGTTCTTATTTTGATATGTCCTGCACTGGTTCGAGCTACACACTCTTTATCTACACGAACATTGAATTAAAAGAAAATAAATCATTTGTTTCAAATGATGCCACAGCTTATGAAAATTTTTAGGCAACAGTTTTACAAACTTTTATTATTGCAAAATAATTAAAGTTTAATTAGTAAACATATGAAAATGGAAAAAAAATCGAAATTTTATAATTTATTCCTTTTATTATTTATTGAAAAATTAGTATTTTACAGTCAAATATAAAATAATATACGTATGAATATTTTAAAGTAAACATTATGACTAATCATTCAAGAAGAAGATAATAATTGAGTTCTAAAGGCTATATCACGAGTTAATGTATTTTCGATCAATTAAAATGTTTTCTTTTTTATACTTTTATAAAATATTTTAGAAGGCTTCGTTTTTTTCCAAAATAATTGTCTAAGGATATTAAAAAATTTGTAATATTAAACAAATTGTAATATTAAAAAAATTGTAAGTGACACATCAAATCGTTCAGTGTAGTATTAAACATCTCATTATTTAATCTTCAGCTTTTTAGAATAGATTTTTTTCTACACATAAAACATTTTTAAAATTATGTTAACTTTTGCTTGTATTAACCATTATTATCATAATAGCAGATATTTTTTAAAGCTTAAAAAGTGAGGTAACGTAAATATATTTGATGCTGCTGCAGCCAATTTAAAAGCTTATGAAAATTTAAGGAGGAAATGAGATTATAACTAAAATATTTGTTGAAATATTTATAATCTTATCAAAAGTAAATGCATGAAAATACTACCAAAGAAGTGTGTCATAAATTATTTTTTTTGCAAGGATATGTTAATAAGGTCAAATTTATAAAGTTTTAAAAAATTCAGAATATACGATGGCGCTTTTTACTATTCTTTAAACATTTAATGCTAACTTATGATTCGTAAAATTTTGCACAGCATATGACTTGTTTTTCTCTATTTATTGAGCAATCTTTATTTTTATAATTACTGTCTATTTTGTCTTAAAGATTTTTCAGTTTTTAATTTAAAGTTTTTCCATAGAAACAGCCGATAACTATAAATTGCATAGAATATTTTCCTCTCTGTTTTAATTTCTATGTTTTATTTCATGTTACCACATATTTATTTCTCAGATCACATGCATTTTTTGTGTAATGTATAAGCTAATTAAAAATTCACTTGTAATTTTCTTAATTATTAATTACCACTCAAACACATCAGGAACTTTTTCGCTGTTTCATGTTCCTTGTATGACGAATATGTAGCTTTTATTGCATTGCTAAAGATAAAGCAAACTTTTTTTTTTGATTTTTATTGGTAAAGCATCATGGAGAACTAATAGTTTCCAGTGCTCTTACTCACAAAGTCGTGCATTTCAAGAAACAGTTACATAAAATGGAAATATAGGTTTTTCTTCTCGTTCCAAATATGAATGACTGGCTTTAAACTATTAAAATAATTCCAAATATTCTCTTTCATTGAAGATCTTTTATGGTTCTAGTCGAAAATTATAGCTTTTAGTACTTATGCGCTAAGAACTTTCTTTTCGGAGAGTAAGATTCCAGGCTTTCGCATACAATCCTTGTTGAATAGTTGGCGATGGATGTTGCATTTTTGTTTTCCATATGTCTGAGTAAGTAGAAATGACTTCAAATGTTTTCAATTATGACACTGAATAAGGCCAATAGGCCTTATTCACTGTCATAATTAACAATGTAAAAGGAAGTTGATAATCGTTGTTTAAATAATTCATATGGCTTAATGCTTCCAAACATTCCATCCCTTTATTAAGAAACAAAGCCTCGATATTCCGTTCATATTCATTTTATAAGTAGCCATTGAAATTACGTCCATATTGATTTTTATTGGTCGAATAGAATTAAGAACAATTACATAATTTCCATATATAAATACTTGTGATATTCCTTTTTGATATAGTGAAAGTTTTTAAAACTTGTTTCTTGAAATGAAAGTTTAAATAAAATGTTTTGATAATTTGAGTTATAAATTTAATTCTTATAAATAATTATTTTATTACATTTGTCATTATCACAGATGTAATAATTACTGTGTTTAATAATGCATTTAAGTATAATAATGATAAATAATATTTCACTAATGAAATATAGTCAACAATGAAAATAAATTCAGTAAGGACTGAGGCCACACTATCTGAAAATGTGTTATTCTCACTTTTTTAGAACATCAGCCAAAAATTTATGCCATCTATTATATTTAATTTCTTTTTAAATAATAACTATCTCATAAAGTAACTCATCAAAAATGTAAGCATTTCACTCTTTTTAATGAATATTTTAAGCTTCATTTTAAATATTTCTCGTTTATTCTGTTCATTAAATTATGCAGGATATCTTTCTATAAGAAAATCCTTCCAAATAGTCGTCCACTTGCAGCATTATGATTAATACGTTTGCGAGCTGCTTTCAAACATTCCATCCCTTTATTATGAAATAAAGTCATTATAGTCCGTTCATATTCATTTTATAAGTAGCCATATTGATTTTTATTGATCGAATAGAATTTGAACAATTTGTTTTTAGCGAATTCTATCTATTTCGTCAATGTGCCAATTTCTTTTGATAAGATAATTTTTGTAACCTCAAAATCTTTGGATACGGTGTAAATATAGTGCTCGTGTTAATTAGATACAAGTTTCAGCTGTTTGATTTCAGATTTGTTTTTATTCATAATTCACAGTAGTTGTTAGGATTTAGGGGCATTGTTAGAAAACTTCGTATTTTTTTTAAACCATGTGATTTTAACAGATTTTTAAGGCAATAGGAGATTCATAAGAATATTATGATAAATTCCATATAAGCAAGAAGTATTTGAAATTCAGTTATGATGAGAAACTTACCAAAAGAAATATTAATAATATTTATATTTTAAAATAAATCATCGTTTAATGATAACAAATGTGACATCTGCAATTGATCATAATGTAAAATACAACTAAGCCATTAAAGAAATAATAATCACCGCAAGTAATAAACATTTAAAAAAAATAATATTAAATTTAGATACAAATTTTTTTTAATTCTTATTGACCAATAAACTTTATCTACATAGAGATTTTTAATTTATAATTTACATTGATAAAAGTCGTTAGCCATTGAACAAATATCATTTGCAAGTAAATTAAAAGACACAGTTTAAAATAGCATTTTTCGTTTAAATTTGATTAAGATGTACTGGTTTAGTGTTTTAAGCATTTTGATAAGTTCAATATTAACTGTTAGCATTTCATTTTTGGAAAATATTTTATTAGTATATTCAAAACAACATTTGATGTGAAGGGAACACAGCATTTAAAAATGTAATTAAATAATATTATTTATTCAACAAGGAAACTAAGTTTTTAAAAATGTGCTTCGGTTTTACACCATGTATTAAATGTGCGGTTTTTTTAAAGATGCAAAAAAGTCTTCAGTGATTAAATTGAAATCTATATTTAAATATTTTGTGCCAAAGTATACTGTGATATAAGAAATTTCTTTTAAGTCTATGCATTTGTAAGAAATGTCTTTGAAAGTGAAATATTATATTGATTGCATTTTTTATTTTTAATTTAAAGATTTATAAAAATAAGATTTAAAATTAACTTGTGACAAAAATCGAAATTAGAAGAATTATGCAAAAAAGAAAAACTATATTTGTCCATGAAATCTATTCTAATATCAGTCGATATATTTAAAATATTTTGAGGTCTGTAAATATAACGTCATTATTTTCATTAGTAATGACAATATATGTATATGAATAATTTTTCTTGTAAATTTTTAAATCTTTTTTTTATATATTTTCTTGTATATGCCAAACTATATGCTTAAGTGATCTTGTATACAAAATTCAATTCCCATTTCCCGAATATTTTTCCCCTCAGATGAAATTAACCGTGCATGAAATTAACTAAGCACGAATACAAATGCATGTACAAGCGCAAATTTCAATGAAAACAGCGCTTTTTAAAATACAATTTTTAATACTTTCTGTTATTTATAATATCTTTTAGTCAGCAATCAATGATAATAATTGAAATTAAATATAAGAAGATTCTAAATTTGCAGAATAATTTAAGATTGCTAAACCAGAAGCTAATAATCTAGTGTCTAACTTGCTTTCCTGTACGCGAATGCAATATAAATCTAGGCTTTCTGTATATTATAATTTTCAAGGCAATTTTGAGAAAACAATAGAAAAGAAAAATATTTTGGACAGCAGACGAGAAATATATTTAATATTTATTGGGAGAAAATCTTGGGGTAATTAGATGAGGATTTTTTTCTTTTCTCGGAACTATATTCTCCATAAGAGTATTGTATAAGGTGTCATGCATTGTTTACTAACACATACCTACTTGTAATTGAATAAAAAATGTGATGAATAAAATGGATTGCATTTAAATGAAAAATAAATACCTATTTAAAGCCCTAAATAATTTATAAGTTACTAAACTATTTGATAATACCAGCAAATCCATATTTGCTAAAAATAAAAAATTCATGTATTTTAATCTTGCATCCTAGCTTTGTACTTCTTAAGCCTGGAATAGAATATTTCAGGCTCAAAAAGTACAAAACTAACAAAATCCAAAATTTACAATCTAAATTTTAATTAAAATTGTATATACATGTGTTTTTAATGCACTTTTACAATTCAAAAAGTTCTTGCTCAAATGTTTGCAAATACATGTGATTCTTATTAGATTATTCTTTGTAATTGTTATTAAATGTGATTATATATGTGCAGCTTTCAATTCATGTTGTCTACAGTTTCATAAGTGTATTAGTATAGCTGAGAAACCGTATGTGTTTATTATTGTATAGCTTTTTGTTTATGCTGCAATAAAATGTTTTAAGCAATTGTAGATGGAGTCTTTAATTTTGTCTTTATGTGTATAGATTAACGTCTTAAAGTATGATTTTTTTTCCAAAAAAACTATTTAAAAAAATAATCCATATGTCATCTAAGTTAGATCAGTTTAATTATAATCTTGTCTATCTACTTTTATTGAAATGGATCTCGAATGGGATTATAAAATAGCATGAGATACAAGAGCGTCCGTGTGAGACACGGACAAATGCTTTAAGGAGTTAAAAAACGTATAACAAATAAAAAATGTATAAAAAATTAATAATGGTGCATATGCAGTCTTTGATGGTTGTTTGACTATATTTTAACTACAAAATATATTATCTAAATAATAAAATATTTTCATATAATATCATCAATAGAAATTTTTTAAAAATAAGCGCATAAAATATTTTAGGTCAATATAAAAAACAGCATTGGAAAAATTATTATTAAAGAAATATATGTTATAAATCAAAATGAACTAACAGAAAACTCCGAATTATAAATTAATATACAGTTATTTTAAAGTATACTCATTTTTCTGGTAAAAATTCATTTTACAAGAAAGATAGGCATATTGTAAATATTGCCATTATTAAATGCTTACTGGTAAACAAAAGCTTATCACACTTGCGTATATTTAAAATTGATGTATATGTTTGATATACAGATCTTATTTATTAGTAGTTAAAGGGTAAAAAATTAAATAACAAAATAATTGTTTCTTACCTTATTTTTAAGACTATATTTTAGAAATCGTTTTGGATTACTTTCCTTTCGTAATGTGATAGAAATTACTTACTATATAGTAGGTTTTTTTTTTATTCCTATATTTATTCCAGTGTTAATTTTTAAATGATGATTATTTAAAATAATACGTTTATTAGAAGCTATTTTTTTAATTAAAATATAAAACTGAAAATCTGTTTAAGGAAATTTATGTTGATGTGCTTCATTTCAAAATTAAGAATAAAATTAAATTACAAATAAATTAAAATATTATAGTGATTATAAATTCCATTCAAGAAAATTTGAACATACACATAATGATAAACAGAGAAAAAGTATATAACAATAATCTCAATAATAATTTTAAAAATATTTTAATATTCCAAAATGTAAAATTGTTTTTAATTAAAGTAAAAACAAAATTAAATTTAATGTGCAGTGGAACTCAATAAAATCATCTTATAATTGTAAATATACTTGCAAAATACGTAATTGGTTAAAATCAGATATTTTGTCTCAAAAATTAATTTTTTAAAAATAACAGAAAGTGTCTTAAAAATTGGTTTGGAAAACTAAACAGTACAAATATACTAAGTTAGAATAATTAAAAATTGTTATGAGATAATGAGGAATAAAAAAATATCAGCATCTTATTTAATCTTTTATCACCTATAATAAGTACTATTCAACTGAGAATTATTTGGAATCACAACACCTATTGTATTTAGCTGTGCTTAAAATCCAGAGAACTTAGCTAAAATAAAATTAAATATATATATATATATATATATATATCGTCCTTGCCGATTTAAACTAACCATAAAGTGGATGTTAAGATTTATTTGTTGCTTGCATAAACAATCAAATAATAATATTTAATATGCTTTACATGCTACATGAGATAAATTTATCTTTACTTAATGATTAATAAGCATTTTTTTAAACAGCGGTATCAAGACAGACAAATCTCCAGTAATATATAAAATGACCAATCCAACTAAGATATTGGCCAAAATTTTCTTTCCAACTGCTCACTGAAGAGCTACAATTACTGACAAATTCACTTGTTTTTGATTGGTGGACAAAATTGTATATTCAACATTATTGGTGAAAACGATTATTTATTTAGCTCACAGACCAATTCTAAGTAAATTAAAGTGACGTACACATGATCTCAACTGTAACGAAAGAAACAACCACATTATGGTTAAAAACAATTAAAATTATAATGCGAAATTAAAATAAAAATTTTTGAGTTTTCTTATATTGTCTAACTTTTATACTTTGCCATAAATTTAAATATCGTGGGTAGGTGTTTTTCGTTCGAAAACATGATATTTTAAAAAATAGAACATAAAAATAGTCAATAACTACTTAAACTATTACTTCACTTAAATATATACAGTTTTTAACACTTTTGCTGATCTGCATTCAAAATAAAGAACGCAAATTACATTGAAATCGCGCATATAATAATAAGGATTTAAATTCCCATTTCCATATTAAACACGCTTCGACTGGTATCTCGTACCCCAGACTATCGATTTTTAGAGCATCCCTCATCTCTGTCTACCGGAAGTCATTCCCCTCGTAGAAGGAGCGGGGCGAAATCCGATGGGAGCGAGAACTCTTTTATTTGTGCGCATGAATCAATTACTTAGCGCATGTGGCGATCAGAAGAATGTTATTTGGCAACTTCTAAAACTCTGATTGGTTCTCTCTTTTGTAAAATGGCGCCAAATAGTTAAAAAAAAAAAATTTGGCAAATGAAAAGGAGATTATTTGTTGCTAAATTAAGCAGTTAAATTTTCAAATGAATTGATTTTTAAAAGTGAAAGTAGGAAGATGATTTAAAGTACTCAGAAGCGATAGGAAAGAGCTGTTACAATTTGTACAGGAAATCAATATACAAGCAAAAGATAGTAAATCAAGAGTTTTCATACTCATACAAAAAAGGAAATATATCTTTACATTATAATAACAAAATTTTACATATAAGATAGTTTATTGAAAGTTTACTAAATTTATTATGACAGATGTCATAACTTGATACCATGTACACAATTCCTTAGAGAGAAGATGTCATTATTAACGTCATAGCAAAATGAACTGAATTTAATTAATTCTTATATAAATATAAACGCTGATTGAACTGTTGGAAATTTTTAGAAATATTTGTTGCTAATTTGGAATATAGAATTTCCTCTTCAGAAAAGCGTGTGTTCTCCTGAAAGATTATATAAACATTACGATAAAATGCTTTTTGTTCTATCAATGAAAATAAGATAATTATCATAACAAAAATGCATTCATAGCAAATATTAAGTATCCATAATATTAATTTACTTCAAGGGAAATTGAAAATTATAAGATTTCTACAAAGTGTTCATGTTAAGAAAATTTTTGACAAGAAATATTTAAGTCAATATTTAATTATCATGAAAATTATTGATGTTTGTACTATCTTATTTTCTGAGGGATATTAAAGTAATTAATATATTATTATTTTTAACATGCTTGTTTCAATAAAGTTCTCTTGAATTATAAACAAATTTTCTGACATTATTAAACTATATATGTATTTTTCGATTCGATTCATATTATGATCAAGAATAAGAGACTTTGCATTCTCAACTTTTAGTTCGTGAAAGAGACCCTAAATATCTTGATTCTGTTCTTGATCCTGAGATCTCTTGCAATAAACATATTGACTCACTTGTTAATTATACTAAGAAGTGATTTGATATTCTGAAATTTATTTCTGGTTCCGACTGGGGTGCAGATGCCAGGACTCTAAGAACTGCATACATTTTTCTGGTTCGCACAGTTCTTGAATATGGTTAACAAATCTATCATGCTACCTCGAATACTAATTTGCAGAAACTAGCTCGAGTACAGCTCAGTGCGGCACGTGTTATTGCTGGAAAAAAGTATTCCTAATCTTATAAAATACTTTAGTTAACTTTATAGATACCATGACCAACATCGTACTGCTAATTTCTTGTGTAGTTGGAGGAATGAACAGAGGCTAAAAAAGCATAGCTCTCTTGGACATACTGAAATGCTGGATGTTTTGAAATCTTCTGTTTCTGCTAACTCTCTAATACCCGTTGTCTCTCTTCTTGACTCAATGCCTGGTGTGTTCTTCCATACAGAATTACTGACTCACACAAATGAATCTTCTCAACATTCTGAATTGTTAAGGCAAGCTGTTCTAGAAGTAATAAATAATATACCTTCTGGAGCTGTACTGATATATACTGACGGCAGTAAAGATGAAAATAGTCACACTGGAAGCGGGGTGATTATTAAAACTGAAAAATTTTAGTCAAACAACACAATGCTGACTTCAGTTCCGTCTTTGGAGCAGAAGTTATAGCCATTGACATGGCTTTAGACTTTTTCCTGGACAAACATCTAACCGGTGAGATTTGGTTATTTGTCGATAGTGGTAGCATAATTCAGTACCATGAAAATTGGAGGAGTATTATGGAACAAAGGGGAATTTCTGTTTACAAAAAACTTAAAGCATTATCACAGTCTTCCATTATATATTTCGAATATGTACCATCACATGTTAACCTTAAATATAAAGACATCAACAACGTGCTGGCAAAAAAGGATATTCTCTACCCCTGTGTCCTACAGAGAATTTGACTTCCGAGGACATTTACTCCAGGAGTAGTGCTCTAGTCAATTCATCTTAGAAAATACCCCATCTCATCCTTGGTACTGTGACTCTGGCCCTGGAGCAGCTTTGAGCTTTGGTGGTGAAAAAATGACCAGACAGCCTTGTCTAGGCTCAAACTCAGTCATCTTAGCATTCTGAGGTTTTCCCAGGGAAACAAAGTCTTTCCCACTTGCACAAAGTGCAACACTGAGAAAGCCAGTCTTGTACATTTACAGAAATGTATTTGCTTTTCTCGGAGTGACCTTCTGCACAACCCTGGTGTGGTCCGTGAGGGTTGAGCGCGGGGGCAGTCATGGACCTGATCTGATCCAGATCAGGGGATTAGAAAGAAGAAGAAATTAAAGTGCTTTTTCATCAACTGTACGTAATTATAATTAAAATAGATTTTAAGAAACAAACTACAATAATATTTAATCTAAACATTAATAGTTGAAACTTTTGATATAAAAATACAAAAAATTAAATTCTGATGGCAACTATCAGCAAAGAGGTGTTAAACTGGAAAATTGTTTTAACAGATTCATGAACTCTTAAACTAAATAAATACTCCTAAAGATTTAAAAAATGTTTAAAGAAACCCTACTGTTTCATTTTTAAAATTTTTAAGTTAGACTACATTTTCACCATTTTTATAAGAAAAAGAAGGTCCTTAATATTGGTTATTAAGGATACAAGTAGGCTCTTAATATGGACTTTAAAAGAAGTTCTTAAAGATACAACAGAAAGTTAATTATAAATTATAGTTACTACATCGATTTTCGGAAAATTTAAATTATTGTAATGCTTATAAAAAATTTATGTTTGTTTTAAAATAATGCATCATTTATACAAGCAAGTTAAATATAATAGATACATATTTTCTGATATTATCAAATGCAAAGAATGCATGCAAACGTCCTTATTGTAAATTAAATTCTATTATTCTAATTTGTAGCATAGTTTAGGAATCAGATGGACAACAATACTCAAGTACATTATAAAGATCTAGAGAAGAAACATTAAAGTACCATTATTCATATCTAAGTTTCTCTTGAAGTAAGAGCCATTAAAGTGAGCATATATTTAATAAATTTGTGCAATGATTGAAATTGCACTATAATTAATACTTTAAAAATAAATGTTTTAAAATGATTGAAGGTCAAAATAAACAAATGAAAATATATGATTTTGACTCTCATTTTATAAGTATTCTCAATATCACACTTTTTACTAAATGGTATTTAAATAGCTTAGCAATGATGCTCGATTTAAAATAATTTATTTAAAAATTATCATGCTTGAATATAAAATAGAGTTTATATAAATAAATGTATTGAATGTATGCTAAAATTTCACAATGCATGGTATGAGTATTAAAAATTATAATTTTTCGGCAAAAAGTAATACCATTAACATAAAATTAATATATTCCGAAGTAAAAGAAACAACAATTTCATTAATAAAATGAGCTATATATGTTCAAATATGAAATATTAGTTTGGGGAAAAAGTTATCCATTATTTTTTTCGGTAGACGTCTGTAGTGATCGCTATCTCGTGAGGTATCCATCAAACAATTTCAAATTTATGCTCATTGGAAAGGTGACATTTGACACTAAAATATTCTCTTGCGGTTTTTTGTTTGATTAATTCAGTTATGAATACAAGGCTTTAAAAATAGAAGACAACAAATAGAAAATTCGATACATTTTAGTTTTTCTTTTATAATGGCGAAAATGCTAACCAGGTGGCTAAAATTGTGAAAGGTGTTTATCGTCCTATATATGACTGTAACAACCAGTTACGCACAATTTTGGTTTCGTCGATTCCGTTTGGGTATTTGGATGCTAAAGATGCACCTCGCATGGATACAACATCGTCGAGAATGTCCATAAAAATATCAAAAATTATCAAACTTGACAGCATATCAATAGCCGTAGCTTCGCACAAGACCTAAAAATCTACATGAAAATTGTTTTAAACCTTTTTACAAAGCGAATCTGAAAGAAGTTACAAAAAGTTCACGTAAAAATAATGGATTTCTTTTTCCCCTATCTAATATATTCAAAAAGTATGATGAAATTTTCAGATCACAATCTCAAAGTTTCATCATACACAACAAATAAATATAATTGTTAAAAAATGTCGCAAAAAGTATGAGATAATAACTTTAGTTTTTTCATATAGAACAAAAACTATTGTAACTTGATTACCATTATAAGAAATAATGATGACTAAAACTAATAATCGTTAAGTTATAAAATCCACTGTTTTCAGAATTTCCCTCGTAAGAAAAAGTTGTCCATTAGACCATGAAGTCGGAAAAAGAATTGAGATTGATGACCAAATTTCTGTTTCTGGCAAGATTGATTAATGGGGCCACACCATTTCAATCACTTAGGATCCGAATACTTTACTTGCTAAATTACCTTAAACTGTAAATTAAATTTGTTTTTCATGGTTAGTAGTCGTTTTTTTACCAGTTTCAAAGTTCAGATTTACATTCTATTAGTACAGAACACTTTTCGTACATTTTGAAGTTTTGTGAGCTTCCAAACTATGCTGAAATATATAACTAATGTTTTATTAGGGAAAAGACATGTGGACATCACAATGTTGAGAAGTATATAATACCCGAAATTATGTTGACAGTTCAAAAATATAAAATAATAGATAAGGCTAATGTTATAAAGCAATTTCTTATCTATAATAAATTGAAATGTGATTTCAATCAATGCAAAAGTTATTCGGTAGAACTTGAATCACCACTCGCGACAAAATTCTGAACAATGACTCATAATGAAAAATGTGTAATGTGTGAAAAATTCATAAATAATGACTCATTTTGAAAAATGTGAATCGTACTCTTGTAAAATAACTTCGTTTGATAAACATGTAACAAAACTTAAGCTGTGGAATACAGACTATTCAGTTTTCAGAATGAAGTCTTTATTTTAAAACCTAATTAAAATTAAAATCTCAAAATGTCTTTCAACAATAATATTTGTTTCTACTAGTACAATACTTTAAATCTTCTTTTTTCAATCAATAGGTCCTTTTTTCGCTTTTAAGATGTTTTTGATCATGTTTCATTTTCTTATAGATGTTACACATGGAAGTTGTGAAATGATTTTATTAACACATTGGAATGCTAAGTTGTACATAATCAAAAATAAAGTCAGTGAATGCTTTAAATTCTATTTATGAATAGAAAAAGGAAAATTTTATTTCAGTGAGAAATTTTGTTAAAATGAAATGCATTATTAGTAATGATAAAAGATATACACGAAAATGAATCACTTCGAAAGATTAAGCATAAATATAACAACGCTGTTCATGCCTTCATAATGTATGACGAAATATAAAATTAAAAAATTATCATCTTTTACAAAGATTCAGTACTCTAAAATATAAAAGTAAAATTTGTACCAACCCATTCTTAATTCATTTATTGTAGTAAGATAGATAAAGCTGTGAGTGAGAATTTACAGATCAAATTACATGGTAAATTTTAAGTTCACATTAAAGTTAATTCTACGAAATGTAACATGAATACAAATACAGGTGAAACTAAAAAACATTATGATTGGATACATAGCATAATGAATACACTAATTGTGCAAGCGAATTTTGTAGGTAAAAACTAAGAAATATTCTAAAAGAATTGTATTTCACGAAATATGAATCGAAAATTTGTTCCATAGGCAAAAATTGCACAACTAATTACTGAAGAATCAGATGTGGAATCAGAAAATATATTAGGAAAAGTTCAATTGCTATTTAAAATTTATTGTAGCCATGCCATGAGATTCGAAATTTATATTAGAATATGTTAACAACTTGAGAAAACAAAGGCGTAAAAATAGATTCATGGGTCCTATTTTATTCTCTTTTCCAATATATGAGCTATTATTCTTCCAAATTTTAGCTGTAACATAAAGCTGTGTTTGACTGAAGTTTATATAAGCATCTCCATTTCCAAAAATATAAAATTCTATTGGCCCACCATCGAAAACATTTATAGAGGATGGAACTCTATCTATTGTCCCCTTTTGATAACATTTTGTGTTCTAGTTAAATGAAAGAAAACTAATTCAGACATTACACATTCGGGTGAATCTTTTAAAAGAATACCATCACAGAGGAAAAATATCACGTCCTCTCACTTTCAGAACTTTTGATGAAATGACTCTTTTCCTATTTTTTGCGTTTTATTTTACTTTCCTTTTCCCACCATAGACAATTTTATCGATAGCTTTCCACATTAACTGTTCATCACTTTCTTGGCTTCTTTCCTTCACAGATTCTTTAAAGTTTTATCTAGATTATGCATCCGTTGCAAAGTGCGATTCAGTTTAAAGTGTTTCTTTCCTTATTCCTTTTGTATCTTTCCCTAAAAAGAGGAAATTTGTTCTAAATAAAAGACGGACCATAACCTCTCCAATAAGAAACTTCTAGAAAATAGGGCAAGAAAAACCTGTCTGACTTAAAAAATGTTCTTCGACATTTTTCGTGCAGTAAACATGGTACGCTCATCCTGAAGAATAATTTAACCGACTTAGCGGCTCAGAAAATTTTAAGTATCTATGAAAACTTTCTCTTTCTAAACAGTAGTACTTTTTCTTTCCATACCTACTTTCATCAAACAAGTCAAAAATCGTCGGCCTTTTTCCTTTCTTATCGGGAAGATTTCCTACCCCCTTAAAATCTGTCACAGCATTAAATTTGGAGGGAAAAGAGTGTCATTTACCACTATCTATCCTATGTAGGGTTGCATATATTTAGCGGTTTTCTGGAATGAATTGTACATCCAAATAAAAGTGGTCAAAAATAAAATGCATAGCTCACTTACTTTTGTAATATTTTTAAAAAGAAAAAAAATCATAGTAACCATTTTAGTGTAATCTAAAATAAAAGAAGAAATTCCTCAACATTTTTATTATAACTAAGTATATAATATGAAAAAAAAAAAAAAAAAAAAAAAGCAGTATTTATAAATTATCATGCTTTAGATATTTTTCTTAAGCAATTTTGATAAAGTAAACTTGTTTATTTAATAAATAGCCAACAAATTTAGACATAGTGTAATGAAATCTTCCTAATGATATGAAATCTCCTGAGTTTAATCTCATTGAAATTTTATAGTTTGAAATGGTTGTTGAATCCCAAATAAATACTGAAATCTGTCATAATACTGACTTATAATTTCTTAATCTACCCCTTTCACTCGTACTATTCTCAAAAGAGGTGTTTGAATGTTACCTATAATCTGTGGAGATTGAGGAACTGTGGATCATTATCCACATAAAAATGGGAAAGCAGCTCCTGAAAAAGCTGCACCAGCTACAAATTCTCCTTTCATGCACCCTTCAATAACTGCGTTGATTTTTAAAACTAAGACTAGAGCAAATTTTTGCAAGTGGAGCACAATTCTAACTCTGTTTAAACTCTCTTTGATGATTTGTTGTAATTCAACTTAAATCTACTTGGGTTTTTTGGTAAAACACATTGAATAACTCAGAGAATATCAAATATCAATTCACAATAGCTATCGTATCAATTTTTTTTGCTCTTAAGTTTACCATCTCCTGTGTCCTTTAAAAGTATTATTAAATTCCTTAATGTTAAACCACGAATGTGAGGATAAATTATTTTTGATAAATCTAATTCCCATTCACCCCTTAATTAATTAATTGGTGCCAGTTGTTGAATGATAAATTAAAGCAGAAAACGATTCGTAATAATGCCAGGCCTTATTATTAAGAAAATATTGAGGAGAATTATCTGATGGTAATGCTACGTAGAAAGATATGATGCATAGTGAGTTTGCAATAGAAAATCATATCTGTTTACTGTTTTTCATATCAAGAAACCAAGCTTTAAATTTTTCAGGGTACCCTCAGAATTTCACATATTCTTTTTCATTATCTTTTTTTCTTATTCTAATAATTTTTCGCTAATTAAAATCCTAAATGTATCACTCTTTAAAGTTTTTATTCTTAAACATTGAAAGTGGTTAGTGACAGAAAATTAAATTTCCTGATGAAACAATTCTTTACTAGACAAAATTGATCCCATCACATATTAACATTTAAATAAAGTGTATATATTTTTAACATCATTATTTAGTAAATAAAACAAGTATATATGTAATACTAATGAAAAAATAATTCTGAATCTCTTAAAATAATTATTATAATGAAGGGTATTTATTTTTCTGAATACATACATAGAAATATAAGAAATATATCTTCAAAAAGAATGAACACATTATTGTTCCAGCAATATCTCCTTTCAAAAAGATTTATCAAAAGTTTAGTATGTCTTTGTTAGATTAGACATCCTTTCAATACAGAAATTGTTTCAAGGTTCTAATTGTGTAATACCTAGGACTGAAAAATTCTATAAATTCGAAATGAGCAATAATCATTTCTAATGATAAGCAGATTTATATCTTTCGTGAACTTTTTCTAATTGCATTTAGAATCCTTATGTCTTTTATCTTATGTCTAATAGAATAATTTAGTTCTGGAAAACATATCTTACTATCCTTGTAATTCGATTTAAACTTTGACCGTCTTGCTGATTCAGATGGAATTCAGAGAGAGGGTCAAAGTCTAAATCTTGCTGATTCAGATGGGAGTTCATGTGGCTAATTTAATCAAAATATTAGTCATATGATTTTCGACGTCATACCTTAATATTTTTAAGAATTGGCTCCAAAAAGAAATTTGGTTATATTATCGTATTCATTTTGTAGCCATGTTCTAAATTATTTTGTTATTAAATAAAATGTGTGTTTCCTATTACTAGCATCTCTTAAGAAAATAAATAAAATAATTTATTTCATTTAATTTTTTTATACACAATCGACATTTTTTCTAACTCATTACTTACTTTGGCCTTTAATTATACAGATGAATTTTCATATCATTTCCAACAAGACATTCAAATCTAAAATGTTGCTTAATAGTATAATTTGGGTTCATTCAGTAACTCTTAATTTATTGTATATCATCTTCATACATGAAAATATACATTGAAAACATGCTATCGGTTAATATTCATTGTGATTTGGCAACATAAAATAGCTAGGCACACTTCATAAATAATAAGAAATAAAAGTAGCAATTAAATTCGTACAAATGGATAACTATACCTATAAATATGTAATATTATTGCTGTTAGTTATGAACTACAGCTATGACCAAGTAAAAGGTAATTTAAATAAATTTATTGCAACAATTGCATTATACTGCATTTAAAAAAATTTGAGAGGGAAAGTTCTGGTAATGCACGAATTGAACACACATATTTAATAAATTTAAGACAAAAACAAAGTTCATAAAAAAAGTATAAAAAAACTGTTCTTATATTTATAATATAGGTTTTGTTAGACTGTTTCATATCAGAATATTTGCAAAAACATTGTATTCTTTTAATGATATGAAATAAGAAAATTAAATTAAGGGGGAAAATATACCATTGTTACAAAATATTACTAAGAAACGCAAAATCAATTATGTTAATGAGATATCGGCAAAATGTTCAGAACCATTCTTATCAGTTTACGTAAAACACTATATTTTTGAAAAAGGATCGTTCCAAGTGACGTATGGCATACAATACGTCACTTAGAACAGACATAAATAACTGATAACTACCAAATGGTAGTTATCAATTATTTCCTTTTATAATCCACATGAACAATAATTGAAACAAAGTTTCAGTAAAGAAAAACACTAATTGTAATGAAATGAATATCAATAATCACAATAATTAATACAAACTTGGTTCTTATTGAAAATAAAAAAATTGTATTCTTAAACTAAGCAAATATTTTTTTTTATCTTTACAAAGAGTAATTAAAGTTAACCATAGCTATTATGCAAGTTTTTAACTACACGATAGCAGCTAACTAACTAAACTAGTTAGCTAACTTAACTAATTAGTTAAATCCTACTCATTATAATCTTTAACAAGATGTGCTTAGTTATGTTGAATAATAAAATGAATATTCTTTTTTATGAAGAATGTTACCAAAGAATATATATATATATATATATATATATATATATATATATATATATATAAAAAAAAAAAAAAAAAAAAATAAAGTAGCAAAATATCATTTTCATCGCTACAAAGGTTAACCAATGATATTTTGCAGATTCAATTTCTAAATTTTGATTTCTTTTAAAAATTTCAACCCTGGATAACTTTTTTTTGCTTTATTGCTTCCCAATTTTGATGTATACTTCTAAAATTTCTTTCCTGCTTGCCATATTCCCATAGTTAAATAATTGTAAAAATGTGCTATTTATAAAAAGATACAGAACAGTTAGTTTAACAGAAAAATAGCATTTAATGATTTTGCGCATGATGCGCATTTCACATTGCGCATGATGCACATTTATACATGATTGCGCATGATGCACATTTAACATGATGCGCATTTTTCACTTTAATGCGCATAAATGGAAAAATTTATACGCATTAAAGTGAAAAATGCGCATCATGTTTTTTGTGACGCAGACGCAATAAAGTATAAATGTGCATCATGCGCAATGTGAAATGCGCATCATGCG
>JAPDSC010080643.1:0-13762 GCA_026290005.1 Latrodectus geometricus
TTATCAATCAATTTAAATTATGAATTTATTTAAGATATTGAGATATGGGACACCAAAATAGCAGCCTTTTTAATAACAATCATATATAATAACAACGTTAATTAAATTATTTATTACGATGTTTACTAGATATAAGTTTTGTGAAGTATTTTAATTTAATTTAGAAATGCTGTGAAACCCCGATTTTACGTTTCTTATGCAATTCTCAAAGAACTGAGTAAGAAAAAAAAACATAAAATACGGGAAAATTTAAAATGCGGGAGTTACAAAAGGAAGCAAAAATCAAATAAAAAAATGCTAAATGTAGTAAAGATGACATTTTCAAAAGGTATAATATCTATATTTTACGAAAAATAAACGTTATTATATATACCATTTTACGATCATTTTAACACATTTAGTTGGAATCTTAGCATTCAAGTTGAAAATTGTCCGTAATAGTGGATTGTTTTTTATTCATTGAGTTCAAAGGGAATTCAGCATCTTCTAGGATTGAAATACTTTGCAATTTTTTTTCATGTCTCTTATAAGAAAGAAAATAGTTTTCCACAATTTGTAAGCTCTTCATTGCAATATTAAAAGAAGGGACGGGCTATGCTTCCGATTCTTCTTGTTGATCTTCATCGGCCGACGAAAAGTCCATAACATCATTTACGCATGGAGCGGTAGCTCTTTCAGGTTCATATATTGATAAGTTTTCCGGGATGTAATCGTCTGCACATTCTTTCATTTTACGTAATGTCAAGAATTTTTAAAAAACTATACATTTCTTTGCTTTATTTATATTATTTATACTTGACATATATATTAGCACATTTGGCACAGATGTTAAATGTTTCGTTGTTTTCCTTCCGAGTCCACTGCAGCTGATTTACCATCTGTTCTCGGATCATTAGACACTAGGTTTCCGCTTTTTCCAAAACAATGGGAAATGCACTGTTGTGTAACGTTTCTCCACTATATAGAAGTAAAATGCATAGCCTCTAGAACGTTTAATTTTTGTTTGCAGCCATCACTTAGGTTTCCATTTTTTATTTCAGCTACAGCTTTCCGGACAAGTTGTATTCTATAATAAAGCTTGAAAAATTGAATAATGCCGAGATCACAAGGCTGCAATTTTCTTGTAGTATTTGCAGTCAAAAATACGACTTGCACATTAGACAGCTGATATTCTGGATGTGTAGTACATTGATGAATGAATAAAATTATTTTACGATTCTGCAACTTCATTTGTTTGTTTAGTTAACGCAAAAGTCTTCGAAAAGTGCTTGGGTGATTTCGCATTTTTTACATGCTTTTTTTGTTTGCTTGCTTTGTACTTTGTACGAAAATGTCACACGTTTTTGAAGCATCGTAAGTTAAACAACTTTTCAACAACCAAAGACGTCAGCTTCTCACTTCAATCAGAATTGTAGCACAGTAAAAACATAGGACGTATTTTAGATATTTTCCTTCCATGGCAGGAGTCTTCTTTAGCAACGTAACTTTTATCCAATAAGAAGTTAAAGAAAATTCCGATCTCGTGCGCATTGAATATGTCCTTTGGTTTATATCCTTTGGTCAAATTTAGTATTTTCTTCCATTCTTCTATTGTAGCTTCATCAACACTTGATGATTCTCTCGACAGGGATCTGTACACAAAATTATGTCTTTTTTCATTCTGTTCATCCAGTTTGCAGTTTTGAAGTCTTTCAAACCACCAAGCCTACTTTATTTATTTATTTATTTTAGCACTCTGTTGGGTTGGGTTTACATCTAACTGTAAGCAAAGTACCAAACAGAAAAGAATTTTGAGATATTTTCATGTAGAATGTTTTATCACTTTTACTCGCATATTTTTTAAATATTTAGGTTTTCTACTTATGTATTTCCATTATTTACCATACAAAGCTATCTAAATAAGAAAATTTAGTTTAATATTATAGTTGAATCATTTCTCATGAAAGAGAAAATGTAAAAATCAGACCCATTTATTATATCTAAAATATATTTTATATAACTTTTTTCCGAGAATTATGTAAAAATAGAATTAACTCTGTAAAAGTAAATAATTTTAAAATCTTGACGAAATTAACATTGAAATGTAATGATTTGGTATTAAAGATAAATATTTGACAAAAAGTACTATATGAAAAAACTATTGCCTGAAATTGAGACAAAATAGAATTCAAAGTATAATAAAATTTGTTTTTTCCATCCTTTTACTCCTTTGTCAGTACAAATTTTCATGATTTCAGCTAAAGAAATTTTAAGGAATTCTTACGAATGCAAAATTGTCGAATACGTTATTAAAGAATTATTGAATATTTCACTAAACGATTGTTAAAATCATTATAGAACTTATAGAGATTTCAATGTTACCAATTTGCTTAGTTTTGCAAAGTTAATTTAATTGTTGTGAAATTTATGATCTTTAGAGTAGTATGTTTACTGTAACATTATATTTTTTTTGATTTAATAAATTATTACAAATTAAATTACATAGATTAGATTGATCATAAAGGATCAAATCATATAGGAAACAAAATTCAAATAAAAATATGATATTTACTTTTCTATTCATTAAAAGCAATATAAACATCGGTTTTTCTGTTTATCTATTATTACAATCTGAATAATTTAGATTTCATATACACGCAAAATAATTTAATTTAACTAACGTGAATTATTTAAAATAATTCTGTTATAACAGCATTATTAATTTAAAAGTTCAAGTTTTCTTAAAATTTACTTACAAATGCTTCTAAAATTCTCATAAAAGAAACTGATTATATTGAGTTTTAATATATTTATGAGTCACATAATTGATCAAAATATTCACAATTTCTAAGCTGTATATTTTGAATAAATGCGTGTTAAAGGTTTATTGATTTTAAGGATTTAACTTTAATTTTTAAAATTATTTAAGCAATTTTATATTCTTTATTAAATTACAGTTTTTTGGTGACTTATCGAAATTTCCCAAGTTAATTAGTTTGAAATTAAATAATCATTGAAAAGTAACTTGTAATCTAAAAGAAGGATTGTTTTTTTAAATATCTAATTTTCAAATGTTTATTCTATGGATTCCAAGTTACAATTGAGAAAGAATTTTCTTAGCAAAAGATGCATAAAATCCTGAGTTGATTCTAAGAATTTTTGTTTACTCTTTGTGTTCGTAGAAAGACTATTTGCTTTTAAGCGACAAGAAAACATTTAAACCTTCCCGTACTTAGTTGTTTAAAGTCGGAACTCATACCTTCTGTCACTGTAACTGCAAAAAACACTGCTGATAAAATGTGAGTCATTTTTCCTAGTGTGCAAAAGCAAAGACGTTTTTCTTAGCACGGAGTTGGTACATAAAGTTGTAGGCGAGGTTTTAAAAATAAATGCTTAAAATTGTTGAGGATTGTGAAAGAGCAATGAATACTTTAGAAGGGTTTCTGGACTAAAATATAAATTGAATTATTTCATAAATTCTTTCCATTGTATTAAACTGAGCTTCTGTTAATTTTCTGAGAACGAAAGGTATGAATATTTGTCTCATTTTATTTTTAATTTAGATCGCAATTTAATAAAATAGATACTTTTTAAAAATTGCGGTCAATGTGTTTGCATATCAATAACAAAAGTGTACTATATTTAAGAAGACTTTTAAATTTAATAATTTTAAAGAACATAAGCTGAAAATTCAAATTAATTAATTTTAACTCGTATTTTTTATAAAAATATTGACAATATTAATATTTTAACACATATTTAATATTAACATTTCTTTTATCATCCGTTTTTAGCTTAAATACTCAATATTCTGAAAATTTCATGATTTTCAAAATTTATGGAATAAATTATTTGTTATATTATCATTTTTTTTATAAAATAATAGATTTTGCTAATCTGAAAGAAAATAAGCATATATAATTCATCTCAAATACTGACACAAACTCTATAAATAATCACCTAAAACTATTCCCGTTTGTACCATATCTTCAGAAATTTTCCTCCTAAAATAACTGCTTTTAACTCCATCATTTCATTAAATTCCTTATAAAAATGTCACTAATTACATAAATATTTTCAAATTGATAGTTGATCATTTAAGCTAAAACTTAAAAGTTGGTATAGTATTTATCTATTAATATGAAATCAATAAAAGATGATTTGTATCATAAAACTTATCTTTAAATAAACTAAAATGTTAAATTGTGCATGGTTTTTCAACTTTATTAATATTAAAATTATAACAATGTTATTGTTTTAGTATCAACATTATTTATTGTATTAACTCTGCAGAAAATATTGGAGAAAATATTGATATCATTTTTCTTTATTGTAATGCATCCTTATATTACAATATTAAACATTAGATTATCATTTTAATGTCTTTAATATTAACCAAAATATTAAAAAGTGTACTTTTGGTGTCTAGCAATTGTTGCTGAGAAGGTACTTCATTATATTAAATGAAATAATTTCTTTTATTTTCTTAATACAATATAAGAATCAATGATTGCTATAAATAAAAATATTTGCAAACTTTTGTTCAATACTTTACAAATATTTTATAAACATAAATTATAATTGGAATGTTTTATAAATATAAACAATAATTTTATTAATAAATTATAAAAAAATATTACTAGTTTTACTATGGTTAATTTTTCGTTGTTCTATCGCAAATTATAAATTAAATTATAATTTACAATTAGATTTACAAGGAAATAGTATTAATTTACAATTAGATTACGACATTAAATATTCTTAACATCCCATATCGAGCAATTATATTAATCATAATTCAAACATTTCACTTATGAATCTGAATATTTGTCTTCAATATTTATGAAATAAAAATTAACTTTGAATAACTTAGCTAAATATTTTATAATTGCCTTGAAACTTATTTATTCTGTAAAAGAGTGTTTACTTTACTTCAATATAAACATTGTTTCAAATCATTTTAAATACAATTTTCTTGCATATAAAAATCCTCAAAAAATCCTCTTTTATACATAATAAACAGTACTCTTTTAAAAGCTGAATTGAACATTCAGGAATTTATTTGAACAACTCTCTTGACAAATTTATCTGAGTATTATATAAAAAAAATTTTGAAACAAAATTTCTATACATACATATTCAGAATTAATTATTACAGAATATAGTTTTGGAATTCAATTTATATAAAGGTAATTTAAATTTTATCAAAATATGACCAATACTATTGTTGTTAGAAAATAACAATTTGTATTTCAGTAAAGGTATTTGCATTTTATTTTACAGAAAAAATTATACTCAGATAATCATAATATAATAAATAAGGAAGGTAAATTATTTAGTTAAATGCAATATTTGCTTGGGAAAAATAAGGTATTTTTATATCAAATGAGTTAATTTGCAAGTAGGAAGAAATTTTCTTGACAGAATAATGTGTTAATATGAGAGTATCAGATTCAAGTTACAAAATATCTCGTGTAATAATTTAACAAAATGACATATCATTTAAGAAAATAATGAATGATAGCAACGTTGAAATGTTTATATTATAATAACCAAAAAAATTATAATTAAATAGATTATTTTACCACTTTAAATTATTGGACAAATTTTACAATTTTGTTTTTGTGCCCATATACATAAAATATTACAAATTTGAATGAATTATATTTTTACGAAATGTTCCTTTAGATGGCATTTTTATTTATATTTAGTTTGTATTTATAATTAATTATAATGAACAAAATAATGAAATAAATGAGTTAAGAATATCAGCTGATGAAAAATAATTTTTCTTAATAAAAATAATAAATTTATTATTACGTAACTATGTCAAATATCTTTCACAGTCTGAAGGGTTTCCAAAATAAATCAAATGCGTATATCAGGTATTATTTGGAAGAATATTCTTCTAATTTTATACACAAAAATTTCAGTTTTTGTTTTCATTAGCTATTGTCACTGCCTAAGTTTTTTTAAATGAAGATGGATTAATTAATAAAGAAACTTGGCTCTCTATTGGTAAGTGAAATCTATCATGAAATTTGAAATTCATATAACAAACGTTAAAATTATCAAGAATGTAAAAGTTTGATCTTCTAAGTAAATCAGACTTAGAATTTTCACTTTGAACATATTCACTAAAAATCATAGTTGAGCATAATATTTTATACTAACGAAAAAAAAATCAAGATTACTTTGGAAGGATTATTAAACCAAATTATTTTTATGTCTGTAAATAGCATATGCTTTGTATCTTTATAATTCATAGATATACAAACCTTGATTGCATTGTTGGGTAATTGAAGGATGTGTTAATCTGTAATAATTCTTTGTTTTCTTTATAAGAGAAATTTTCTATGGATGGTAAAAATATTCAGTAAGAAAAGAAACCAGTATATTACCAAGCTTTTGACCTTTTAAAAGTTCATGTGGTAAACAGAATCGCAATATTTTTTTACAAGTATACAATAAAGACTGTATTCTTGCTTGTCATTTTCCATTTTGAAGATAGTAGTAATACATTTGGATTATGGTAAGTCCACGAACAACATATTAAAATAAACTGAGTTTTACAATTAAACCTCTGCAAGATGACAAAACATTTATCTTAGGCATCAAAGTAACCTAGTATTAGAAATAATTACTCTCCCCCCCCAGGTGCATAAGGTACCGGGGCTAATTTAGCCATTATTGAGCAATGATATATAAATGTTGTGAATTTACCAACTGTATGCATTACTCCCAAGTTAAGTGCTTCTGAATTTTCCAGTCACATAACCTTATATCGCATGAATACTATCCACTATCTATGATAGATTTTTCCAAAATGTAATTAATGAGGTAGACATTGCTGTCTTATATCTGTCTTCGTAAAGGCTTCCGCTACATGGTGACAAAGTTAAGAATTTATAAAAAGAAAAGTCAAAACTTTTATCAACTTGAATTCTTATATGTTAATAAATGCAAACAAGTAAAGTCAAGAAAAAAGGTGTTTCCTTAAAAAATATATGTTCTCTGTTATCGCAACCAAGGTTGAACACCTTTGATGCATCGAGTCAATGAAGATGTTAATGGGGGGGATGGGGTATTCTGGCCCACTCTTCGAAAAACCTTTTACCAGTTCTAAAAAGGTAATGGCGTTGTTGGCTTAAGCTAATCCCAAACATGTGTAGAATTTTCCATATCTAGTCATGTTTGGGATTAGCTAATCCAAACATGCCTAGAATGTCCCAAACATGCTCTATTAGGTTTATGTTAGAAGAAAATGCAGGTCATTCTTATGATTCTTTCCTCCAAAAATAAATCATTCACCACAGTCTTCTATTATGTAAATTTAGTTTTCTCTTTAAAATGTAACACTTGAATATTGCATTAAAATTGACTCAACTTACATTTCTAATAACAATCGAAAAATGAGCTTTTTAATTTGATATATTTTTTACGTGACTATTATAATTCATTTCTGAATATCTGAATTATAAAATATATTCTAAATTAAATGCCTTTTACAAAAATTCTTTTTTTATAGTCAGCATTTTCTTTAAGTGTACATAACATAATTTCACATGATTAAAATGTCTTTAATCTGAGGCCTTAAATTATTGAAACACTACAGATTTTACAAAATATTCTTTCCACTCAACCATCATTAGCATGATGTGGGCTGCAGTTGTCCTGAAATTTACTTGATGCTAATATCTGTACTCATTATTAACTGCTGTAGCGTGAGGAATTACAATACGTTTGAGGATCTTATCCTTATAAGGGTGACCATTTAGTTCTATTTGAAACGACATGGAATTCCTTGTACATATCAGTTGAGATGCGAGCAAATAGACCATCGTTCCCTCACCACCGAATTTCGTGCTCAGACGCAGGATTGTTTCTAGTTTCACATTACTTCCATATGAAAATATGCACTTTATCAGAATGAAGAGAAAAACGAGACTTGTCAGAGAAGAATATTGCTCCATCCATTTTATCTCCAGTTTACATGCTCTGTTACACAATCTCTACGGGCATAATGGTGCCTTGCTATTAATGTGACTCACTCTTGTTCGGCGTGCATAAAATCTTTTTGTGTGAATCAATTTTTTAAAGTTTGTGGGAAAACTGTAATAACAGCAAATGTATTGAAGAAGAGTGGCATTCATATTTCGGAGTCTCTGAGTGGTTATCCTTAAATAATCATCTTCAATGGCCATTGTTGCCCTTGCCATTCACCAGCATGTCTGTCTCCAAAAATAGTTCCGGATCCTGGAAATCATATTTTGTAAAACTTTAATGTTTTGTGCTATTTCGGATTTGGTTTGGCTCCCTCTAACCTGTCAACAACTCTCCAAGATTCTGGTTACGGATAAAATGATTTCAGTTTGTTTTACATTAATTTAAAATTTAAATCTCATTCACTTCCTCTTAAGCACTATCCTTAAAGAGGAACTCAAAATTTGCATTCTGCAAAATTTGAAAATGGAAAAGAATTTGCATTTAAGCCTCTATTCTGCCATTTTATATTGACAAAAATATCAAGAAAAAAGAGAAAAATATTATTGTTGTTCGATAAGATTTTGCCCACATTTTTAAAAATTAATGCCAATTACATAAAACCTATAATAAAGAATGAATTTCTTAGCATCTATTAATGGTCATATAAACCAAGGTCATAACATAACACAGGAATAATTATGAGTAAAATTAGGCATTATTATTTGTGATATATATGAAAATAAATGAAAAATAAAATGTAAAGCATGATTAATAAAATCTATGACATCTGCATTTTATTCAGTGTTACGTAGTTCTTAAATGAATGTTTAGTTAAATAGACTCAAATATTGAAATAAGGAGAAAATGTATCATTTTAGCATCTGTTATAATCTCATATAAAATTTAGAATACAACAATCACTAATATATTTCATTTTACAATTTGAAGTCTATTAATAGTTTCATGATAATTTAAATGACTCTTAACTTCGAGATGAAAATTTCTTTTTTACTCGGAAGATCATGTTTACGATTCTTTGGCTATGTGTGTCTGAATTTCCAAAGAGTAATTGGTACTCTCATCACATTTATTTAAAATAAGTGAGCATCAAATTTACTTCTTCAAGGACACCACACACATTATATAATACATATTAACTACTTCTAAGTGTTTTTGTCATTTACATATGATTTTATTTCATTTTTGTCATTTACATGTGACTGAGTTGTTAATCGGAAACATCTTATCTTTATCATGTCAAATAATTTGAGTCCTCATAGTAAATTTTTATATTTGGTGTTTACATTTTCACACGCACCCCGCATTCATTACACATGCAATGAATATATAATTTCCAGAATCACTTTCTACATCAAGTTTATGTATTTTCCTTGCGAAATAGTAACATTTATGAGTTGGGATTTTCCTCAACTTTAAATTTAAATTTTTATTTACATACTTTGCGATACCAGTCAGCAACTAATATTTTAAAATAATATATGAATTTTCATTTTTGCTTAAAATTGTATCATAATGTTTTATAAATTATTACATAAAATATCTTATTTCATTTAAATTTGTTTTTTTCTATATTAATTACTAATGTTCTGGAATCTAAAACAAATAAACCATTATAGATTTATGAAATTTCAGGTTATTTGTCATTAAAATAAATATACATTCACATAATGGGAAAATATTTTTGACAAATCCCACTGACATTCAAGACAGGACAAAAGAGGAGTTATTTTCTCTTTACTATTTAATAAACTCTGAAAGGAACATGTTGCAGAAAAGAAACAAAACAAATAATGGTACTGCTTCATTCAAATAATGCTTATTAAGTTTTGTTCTTCGGTCAAGAGAATATTATTGAAGTATGTATATTTTGTACAAGCAAAATGAGAATTAAAAGGAACTGCTTTGATCTTGGTTCCATTTGCATTTCATAAGTAATTATTTTCTATGAGACAAATGAAACGTGAAAAGTTTTGTCCCTATTGTACATGTGCTTGGAGAGTAATAAATCACGTGTAGTTTTACTAGGTGAAATACAAATTTGGTATCCCTTGGTTTAATTCTCTTCTAAAGGTTGTTAATTGAAAAGAATTTTAAAGCCTTGTTAATTAATATTATAATATGTGTAGTATTTAAAATTATAATTAAAACTAAAATCTTATTTAACTTGAACTTTCAAATATTAAGTGACTGATCTTTTACATGATGTAAAATAAAATATATTTTTGCAATTTGAACAAAAAGTAAATAATGTTTATACCGTTGTAGATATGATAAGTTAGTTTAAATGCAGCTTTTAAATAAGCTTTAATTATATATTTCCATTTGGTGCAAGCTTCATGAATGAAATGTCAAATGAAATTAATATTACATAAATATGCAACTCATTTCTAGTTAAAATAAGCAATTTTTGTTATTCAAGATATTTGCCCAATAATTTGCGCTTTTGTTTTTATTTTATGAAATATTAAATATGTCAATTTGCTGATTAAATATATTGAACTTTGTTTAATTGCTACTTTATAATCTAGCAGAGTAATAGTTAACAACAATTTCAGTTTAAACTAATTTAACTTATTAAAGAGAATAAATGTTAATATTTCCACATTATTTTTACAAGTTTCAAATTAACAAATAGAGGTAACATATCAGCTGAATCTGCCTAAAAAATCTCAAAGGTGCTGACTTCTTAAGAACTAAAATTAAACAACAAAAAGAAATCAGCAATAAAAAGAGAACAGAAGTTGGAAAACTCATGATCTATTCAAATCTTTGTTCCTTGCACTATATAGTATATCTTTATTATATAAAAATAACAATTATGTGCGAACTTTCTGTATTTCAATTAGACTAATAAGTATTATATATTATCATATTCTTTTCTAGAAGTTTATGTCCTTAGGAAAATTTAAATTTGTTTTTTAAATCAAAATGAGTGTTGATAAAACACAATTATTGAAAACTTAATTTTACATTAGAATTTAACTCTTAATTTATTTTATGTATTTTTATTACAAATAATATTTCTTAAAATTAGCATTTAAAATTAAATGAATTCTTATCTTTTTAGAAGAAAGTAATCTATTTATGTGTAATTTCTCGCAGGAAATAATAGTAGTTAAATGTCATGAAACTGTAATTTCTGTAATTAATCCTTCATTACAGGAGGGTTTCGAATAATATTTCAAATTTTCCTAATAAAATATAAGAATGATTTTATATTTGATTTAAAGTATTTTTAAAATAAATCCAAATCTTAAATCTTGCATTATGATTTATTGTGTACATTTAATCTACAAATGTTTTCAATACATAATCAAAATATGTTACAAACAAATAAATGAGGTTTATAAGCAGGAAGGGCGATTTTTTGTATTTTAAGTAATTTTTTATTGCTACTCATTAAATTAAAATATATTATCGGGGAGAAAATATTCATTCTTTAAATCTGCTATCATAGATAATTCTCATTATTAAAAAAACACCTTGTCATCGCAAAAAATAAAATGAGGAACATTTCCTTGTTTCACTCGATTTAAGATACACCCAATGACGTCAAAATAAATTAATTTACAAGCTTTAAGGATTGAACAACTTTTATCTTATTACAATATACCGTTAAGTTTCAATTTTTATAAAATACACTTAATCATGTTTAAGAAATCTGGTAGTTTGCTATTAAGAAAATTTATTTGTAATTTCCTATCTATAGAGAGTTAAAATTACACCATTCGATTGTTTCTTTATTTTTTAAATTTCTTCATGCGCTTATTTCAAGCATACAATATATATTAATTAAAACTTTATATTAGAATATGATAATTGAACTCACAATATATAGGTAGTTAATTATATATTAGCATTACTTGGAATAAAGAAGTCCCTAGTTAATTACATTGTTACAAAAATCAGCACTTTTGTAAGATTGGCTATAATTGGATGTGTCCGTTTATTATTGATAAACTGATTTTAATACGAAGTATGGCCTTCCTAGTAGCAATATCGTACATACAAAAACGAAAGATGAAAGCAGTGGTGGATAAGATTAATAAGAAAATCTGTCAGTTCAAAGACTTGTCTATCTAAAGGTCTGTCTTCCTAAAGACTCTCCAAAACACTTGAGAGGTTTCAGATTAGAGAATCGAGAAGTATGGATTAAATTGTTTGATGAACAAATTATGTTTCTACAAAATGAGCCCTGTGTGATGACGCACAGTTATCTTTTAGCAGTAATTCACTTATTTTTGCTATTTAAATCTTGTGTAAGCATTTGGGATGTAATCTCTATAGGTGGGCTCATTCACAGTTCCAATTGTATCGATTAAGGTCTTTCGGTTCATCAAAAGGATACCAACCTAAATGCAGATAATGGATCAACCCAATAAATTTCTTTAGTGGATATGTGATTTTAAGCTCCTCGTTATACTTAAATCAAAAAATGTTTCAAGTATTATTTTGGAAATTAAATTAAAACTCATATAAAAAAAAGAATAGCATTTGATTTTCTTGCTGTTTTGTCTATATTTTGATGTTCTATATCAAACGTCCCATACTCTACCGTATCGTACACTGTACTGAAACGTACTGAAACGGCTGATCGCTTAACACTACTTTCGTGAAGCATTCACCAACGGTTGCATTTATGCGTAGATCTCTACTAACCAGTGCTAGCAGTGACAAAGGATTTGATTGCAGACAGAAGGCATTTGTTTTCAATGCCTTCATGTACATAAGGACAATGTCAGTCAATGTCACTAAATGCAGTTTATGATTATCCTCCGTTGAACTTTCTGGTTGTTTAAACCTTGTTTGAAAAATTGTAGAAAGCCTATCATCACAAAAAAACGAATATTACAGTGTCTCTAGTTTATATTTTACAGGTTTTCTCAGTATCTGTTTTTAAAACTATAATAAAAGCTGTACCAATTATAATATTTTTAATAAAAATATTATTCTTTTTGCAATTTCATTTACTTTTTTGAAAACTATAATATCTTAAAACATTAAAACATACTCATATACTTATATATTAGTGTATTATATCATCGTCGATCCAAATGGAATTTCTTTTTTTCTCAAATTTTCTTTCAAGCATCATTCCAGATAATAATAATTCTTGACAATTTTGCTTAAATTTCTTATAATATTTTAACATTTTAAATATTTTTGTATTCCGAAAAACAACATTTTTAGTTAATCTTCCAGTAACGAAGTTTATTTTTGAGTGATAATTATAACTGTCTCTCCAGGTATTTTGTGAATAATCTAGTTATATATATATATATATATATATATATATATATATATATATATATATATATATATATATATATATAACGTAATAATCCTTGAAATTTTCTTATTACTTCGATCAAATAACTTCTCCTAAATCCCAAATTTTCCAAAATAAATAAAAGATATTTCTAACTTAGATCTTTTATAATTCTTAATGACTTGGTTCTTTATAAAACCAAACATTTTAAAGTTTTATTTTTAGCTAATTATTTTTCAAGTGGCATTACTCTTATAAGAATAACGTTTTTTTATTATTGTCTGCACGTTTTTTAATGCAAAGATTCAACTTGAATTTGATTTCGAAAATAACTGATATAATTTTTATGTGTGGAAACCCACTCAGTTTTTAATACAAAACACTCATATTTTGTACTTATAATTTATAACCTTGATAATGCAAAATAAATATTTTTTTTGTCTGATTTGAGATTTTCAAAGTGTGTAATTCACTATGTATATATATATATATATATATATATATATA
>JAPDSC010080649.1:23803-34943 GCA_026290005.1 Latrodectus geometricus
TATATATATATATATATATATATATATATAATGTTGATATGTACCTTTAAATATAAGTATATTCATAATTTAAAATTACTATTTTTTTCATGATTGAAACAAATTTTATTAATTATTTCAACTACATAAACTGAAATTTATATGAAAGTTATGCATTGAAATACGTGTTTAATTTAACAAGTTTCTGATTATAAAAAAAACATAGTGTCTAGACTAGAAATATTGAAATAATAAATACCTTTTCATCAGAACTAAGGTTTGGCCCACACATTTTGTATAAAACAACGGAAGCCATTTCATTCGTGAATATGAAGCATATCAATTATCCTAAAAATCCTTCAAGAATTTACAAACACATAGAAAATTATAAGCCATTAAATCTAGTATCATACTTTTTTTTTACCTAATCAGCAAGTATAATACCTACGTGCATAGTTGATTGGAAAACAAAACCTTTCGAAATGATATATATTTGCATCCAAAAGTGTTCTTTTATAATCTTATAAATCATACTTCTTTCAGTACCATTATTTTTAAAGTGTATTTTAAAGTTTAAAAATTTTTAAATACAGCATTAGACTTTGAAATCAATAATACTTTTTCAGCTAAAGATAAATATATGCAAAGGATAAGTACTAATATAACTATAGATAAATACTCGGAAAAAAAGGGATAAGTAATAAATGAGTTTAAATAACTATATATAAATAATTATGCCTTTCTCCGTAATAGTTTATATTAATATATATTTATGAACATCAATAACTATAAATAATAATACATATATTTATATTATGATTCATCCCACATATACATATTAATTAAACAAATAAATTGTGGAAATGGATAGGGATTAATACTACTATACTTCATTAATTGTGAATATTTAACAATTATAAATAAAATCAAACTTATTAATTAACAGTTTTTCAAATAATTTTCTCATGATGTTTGAGCTATTTAATTAATAAGAAGTTAAAACAGAAAAATATATTTCTAATTAGTATATTTCGTTGCGCACAGTCCAGTGGAAGTAAAGTACATATCTTTTAAGAATGTGGAAGATATTTCTAAATTAATATTTGTGTGTAATAAATGTATCATCTAAAAGGAATGTGTTATTCAACTATCTTGGAAACGCCAGGAAAAAGTTCGTGAAAACATCACTATATGATATTTTTACGTTCCACCATTAAACTGATATAAGTGCCCACTTATACTATATGTTCAAAAGGATTTATTTACATTGATATTTCTATTAGATAATGATTGACAAATTGCATTATACATATCTTTTTAATAATCGAGAAGTTGAATGGATTTTAAAAAGCAAGATATGACGATTTTTCCTTTCCTAAAAGTGATTTCACCTTCATATGAAATATTAATTTCACATTATGGAATTTCAGATTATTATAAAAAATATGAAATGTTAAAATTTCGTTTATAAGCTATTGATTTCGTTCTCTTTTAAAGAAAAATGAATTATTTAAACTATTCCATATCGGTTTGTGTGGAAAATATAAAAGGCAAACACTGAATTTTAAAATTTCTATTTAGAACAGACGATTTTGTTCTTTTTTAAAACAAAGCCTGTTAAAAACTAGTTTTGTTATTTTTTTTTAATAAAAAGCACTTCATATAAAATATTAATTTCAAACTATGATGTATGATTATAGTAAAAATATGAAACGTAAATATCTCAATTGTGGATCAAGTACAAGTGATTTTGGCACATTTTCAACGAAAAATATGTCATACAAAGTTTTAATTCATATAAGGTAAACATGAAAACTAAATTCTTTAAGAACAGTTAACATTACTTTTTTGTCTCTTTTTTAATGGAAAACTCTATGAAATATTTTTTTTCAAATGATGACATGTTAACTTATATGAAAAATTAGAAATGTGAATACTAGACTATTCTATTTTTAGAGTTTTACTTGTGAAGCGAATTATAAGGCACTTTAGGAATCTGAATTAGAAATAAAAAATTGAAATTATGCAAGAAATATTATAAGGGACCATAAAAGTGGAATATAAGAAATTTGTTAAAGAATCTTATTTAAAAATTCGTATCTTCTAAAATAAATTTTCCATAATATTATGTTGGTTATATATTTCATGTGTGTCTTCACATCTTCGATATTTAATAAAATAATTCGGTGTTAAAAATGGGCTTTGAGTTAACGCTCTTGATTATAATCGTTGAAATAATCATAAAACATTTTAGTGAAAGATTATTTTTATATTTTTTATTACAAATTTATATTTCTTCGTTATTATACACACATTGAGGAGAAATGATTTGTATAAAATACCTGTAAGCAATAAGGTAACTTGCACTTATCAATTTTTCTTATTTTAATTTTTTTTCTTTTTTGCTGTTTATACAATTTTTAATTCTTGTTTAAAATATAAATTAAAAGTAGTAAGGGACTATTTATTCATCGATTGAAACTTGCAGTAGAAGCATTTCAACGAATAATTGAGAGCAAAAATTGATTAATTTTTCTTTTTTAATAAAAAGAAAAATTAATCAATTTTTTCGATAAGGATTAGACGAACCAGAAATATAAAAGATGCTTTTGTTTTAAACAAATACTTTACTCGGTTCTTTTAATCACGATGACGAGAAATACACAATCTTGAAGCTTTTAGGTTCAAATAGACAGAAAGTTTTAGGCCTTTAGGAATCAACGTTAAGAAACAGGTTAAAAAAAATTTTATAATATAGAATAAAACAGTTTTTGCATTTAATAAAACTTTTGTGTAGGAACTTCTACGTTTCTAGAACTTTCTTTTAGTAAGACCTATATTTTCCTATAGTAACTTGGCTTCTATTGGTGCAATGGGTTCGAAACTTGTGAACTTATTTCTCGTTGATAATAAACATCACCATGTGTAACTAAACTGCCTTACATGTATATATATATATATATATATATATATATATATATATATATATATATATATATATATATATATTTTATTGACAAATCTACGTGAACAATTATTTTAAAATATGTAAAATATTAACATTTTAGGTTGATTAAAATACTGATTACTTCCAATACGGATACATTTCATTAGAAATTAATAGTATTTTATCACTTCAAGATGATATTATTATTTTCAATTGTCTTTATTTTGAAGTTATTCTTTTCACAATTTAATCGTTGCTGACTGAAAGATATCTATAGTTTTTACGCCTTGCGGGAGATGGCACCACAAGTAACCAATATTCGAAACATTAAGCTTTTGAACATAAATGAAATACATTAATGAAACATTAAATTAATTTTATAAATTATTGAAGAAACATTAATGAAAAAAGTTTAATGTTTCGCTATTTGTAAATATTACGTTATTTAAAGATTTATTAAACCAAAAACTGCAATAATTTAAGCATTATGCCAAGCATTAATTAAATGAAAACTTTGAAAAAAGTAATAAAATTTTAAATTTCAACTTTTATTTGAATGATTTTAAAAAGCATTATACTTATCAGTTGAATGTAGATTTATTTAATCGCCTTTTTTTCCTACCAAAACTTAGCTAATTGAAAAAAAATTGTTAAATTGATCATCCTTTATAGTTCTGCATAATCACCTAGATTTTAACATTTGTCGCATCTTATCATGAATTACGATATTGCTGATATTCTGTGCTTCCACTTCATTAAAAATAGTGATTTGCATTATCTTTAAATTTCATCATTTTTAAAACACTTATTACCCAAAAGATGTTTCAACCGAGAAAGTTGATAGAAGCTAAGTATGTATTATCAAAAATTCCCTCCTATTATAACCCAACAATGTTATGGCAAATTGTTGCTCTGAAGATGTTCTATTCTACTAGAAAGTATTTATCTCCTCCTGTTTTAGGTAGAATTTTCTAAGATTTTTTCCATAAAGATTCAATCACCGTGCATTTTGGCATAAAATGCAATAACTGAATGAATCTTTTAATTAACTGCTTAATGAAATTGCAACGGAAACGGAAGAATATGGAAATTATTCTGAAATTTGTGTCCGTAAAGTGAGAATATTAGAATTAAGGAGATAAATATGTATTGAAATTGTAGAACCTTCATAAAATAGCATGTTATTTAAGGAAATTACTTTAAAAAGAAATAAATAATTTTATAACAACATTGTTTTATCAAATAATATTTTTCATGTCTAAACGATTTTTACTATCTGGATGATCCACATACCAATGAGTCTTAAGAATCATATCAAATTTCTGAACTCATACGTTATTCTAATATGAGAAGCAAAAATCTAATTAAAAAGTATAGTAAAAACTCAAAATAAATGAGCTTTACCCAGTTTTAAGATACGTTTTTGTATAAAGTTTCGAAATTAACAAGATTTCAGGAAACTTTTAATTTCAAATATTTTAATTATATTGAAACCAAACTGATTCAATATAAATATGGATATTATCTATTGTTTGCTTGTGTTTTTATTTTAATTAGAACGCATTTCTTTTCACTAATTCTTCATGTATTGCGTATAACTTACTTCATGCATTTCGTGAAAAACATATTTTTGAAAAATATCATTTGGTCATTTTGTGTTAATAAGCGCAAACCTTCAAATAATAAAAATTAGTATAAATTTTAAATGTGAAATAAGAAGTGTTCACTCATTTATGTGATTTTATTTATTCTTATTTTACTGAGAAAAAGTCCTTCAGTTTTTAATAGATGAATAAAAAAAAAATGTTGCTTTATTTTTATAAATGCTTGAGGAAAATCACGCATATTTTATAACTATTCGTGTTTTACTTTGTATATATTTTTCTAAAAATTCAAAATAACTTAAAAAATATACAAAAAAAAAAAAAAAAAAAAAAAAAACCCCCTGAATAGTTTATTTAAGCACGAACATTTTAAAATTCTAAAGTTTAGTCAAATAAATAGTGTTTCACGTGTAAAGTATAAAATAGCACAAATCTATTTTGGGTCGTCGACAGTTATTTCCTTTTATATAAAGAGGAAAAATAGTGAATAAATATTTAATTTAATTTTATATTGTGAATTCTGGTCCAACAGCTTTTACTGCCTTTTTGGTCGTAGCAAGATTTCATACTCATAAAATTATCGTTTTTCACTTGCAAAATACTGATTCAGATGGGTAAAATGAAATGACTTTTCGAACAACCCAATAGTATATTATACATTTTTAGAAATAAACGAAATTTCTTTTCATGAATTCCTTTTTCAAGTAAACTTATAAATGAAAGTTACTGCCAACATTAGTATGGATGTATGCAGTAACTTATATTTATAATATTCTATAAAAATTGAATTTCTTATAGAATATTTAAAAATAATTTCACTATTGAAACATTTATGATACAGCTAAATATTTATTCAATTATATGCAATTTTTTTTTTCGGGAAAAAAATATTTATTTATTTATTTATTATTTGCAGTTTCATTTTCAGTATTCACAAAATCAGTAACAAAAATATGCATATAATATTAACATTTTTCATAAATACAAGTTTTATTTAATGTATTGCAGAAAATTGTCATACTAAATAAATATAGATGGCAGCACTAAACAAGTGTAAAGCAAAATTAGTAGAAATAAATATTTTGCATCCTTTCTTTCAATTATTCTTATAATCAACTTTATGATATATATTAAATATTGGAATAAAATTTGATTACATGTAGAAAGTAAATAATTTTCGTAGCAATCAAGAAGTTTAAAATGATCCTTAAATATATTTGAAAATATAAATTTATAAATGGCGATATAAAATATTTCCTGATTTTTTTTTTTTTTTTTTTTTTTTTTCTATTAAATCGGAAAATATTATTTTATGTTATCTATATTTCTAGTTGTTTCTTTGATTTGCCAAATATTAAACTTCAGTAAAAGTATATGATGTATGATGTAAACCAAGATTTTTATGAATATTATATATTTTAAATAATAGTATTTACTTTCCATCCTATACATGTTATAATGTTATAAGGCATACAACATTAATCATACAAACACATACTATATTAATTCTTGTCATCAATTACGGCAAAAAATACTTTTAAATTGGAAATTCTTCATTTTTTTTACAGAAATATGTAAGTAAAGTGAAAATTGAAATAAACGCGTAAGAAAATTCCCACATAAAAATTTAGACTTGTGGATGAATAGAAGATTTTAGTGAATTATATAACATAAATATGTATGTTAAATTAATCTATATCTATATATAAATTACAGCAATTCTTTAAGGTTGAAACTACTTTTAAAAATTTCTTGATAAAATATCATATTTTGTTGAATAAATGAATTGATTTTACACAATTTGATTAAAAAATATTTTATTCTGAAATTTTATATTTAATATGCTCAAGTACAAAAGAAAAAAAATGAAATTTCAATTAACTTTTTCAAGACATTGAAGCTATTTTTAAAAATATTCATGTCAATTTAAACATATTTACCTAAATGCCAGGACATGAATAACAGAAATAAATAAAATGTGTACACGTGTGCTTACTCATGAAATCTACATTTCATAACAACTTTGATATGGTCTCTTGTGCACCGACTAAAACATTTTCCTTAGAAATGTTTAAATTTTGATCAGCAATATTACTTCCTTTGTATTAGCAATAACAAATCAAAAAGATTCGATGAATGCTTGCTGTTTCACATTAACTCTGTTAATTGCAATGTATTGATACGTGTTGCATACCTTTATTACTTGCAGATTCACTCCTGTATTTCAATTTTTTGTTTTGTCAATTTTAAATATGTGACAATTTTATAAATGGATGCTTCATTTTTATATTTCAAATTTTACAGTTTTACAATATTATGATAGATTTATATCTATTGATCTATTAATGATGCAGGTTGTTAATTCTTCAAGAATGCCCTTTAAAATTGATTTCGTAATTTCAGGTAAATCTGATGATAATCTGATTAAGTTTAATATTTTTTTTTCAAATATTTCTATATAATTTTGAAAATATGGATAATTATCTGATGTTTTTATAATTTGATGAGTATAACTTTATTTCATTCAATGTATCATTTTATCTGTATTTTGCGTAAAAGTCTATGAACGGGTATCCCTTAATTTTTGGCGATTTTTTTACCCTAAGGTGCGAGTTGCGAAATGGTCGCTACATCTCAACAAAAGCTAAATTGAAATAAAATTAGGCGTTCTTTTTACAATTTTTATCATAAAACGTAAGTAAATAAACTTAAACACACCTTTGCATAAGTTAACGTAACTAGGTTTATTAACAATTTATATTTTTTATAGAATGAAAGCATTGTAGTTTACCAGTGTTACCAAGGTAAGAAATATAAGGTTACCGAAGATTCAATTTTATCGAAAAATGTTTCGCTAAGTCATGGGGTACCTATTTCTACATCGAATCCGTATTTCGCTCAATTTATGTTTTTACACGTATAGCGTTAATATATTTTGGTTTCAATTTTTTATATTAAAAACAGAAGTGCATGATGTTTGATTTTTTTTTCAAGAAGATGTAATAAACTGCTTTAAATTCCCTTGCATGAAGAAAAAATACTCTGTAATTATATTAAATAGGAGATAATTATTTTATAAACTATTTATAGAACATATCAAAAACATTTCTTTAATGCGAAGGTTATTTGTAATCTTCTGAGTATGTTGTCAGTTGGGAAAGTTTTTTCATAGTGCTAAATAACTTAACTGACACTCAAAAAAAATGTACACATTCCGTGCACATTTGCACATTCAGTTATGAAAATGTGCTAGGAAAAGCAGAAATTCAGTGATTGCCCTAAATTGTTCTCAAAATTAGATAAGATGAAACCAAGCACATTTAAATCTTAAAAGTGTTGCCTTACAGCAAAGATTAAATGTTTATGTATTTACTCAAATCTGCAATCTAATTTGTATAATTCTATTTTTTCTGCCATTTTTATAACTATACTCTATTTTAAATGGAAATACAGCGTAAATTTAATGTTTTTTTTATACTTAAAATATACTAAATTTCTTTAAAATACATATAAATAAGTGCATTGAAAAATATTTAGATTCATACTTTTTTATGTTTAAATATATATAGATTCAAAGGATGGAACTAAAAAAATGCTTTCAAAATGAATAATGTAAACAAATGCTATGTAAATGAACTCTCTTGATAAAATAAATTGCTTATAAATGCTAAATAAAATAAGCTTCGTTACAATGGGAAATAAAGTTTAATTTAAAAGGATTATTCACACATATGTTTCGTATGAAAAGATTTCAATTGAAATGTGGTTTTATGAAAATTATTTTTACAAACTTTATTTTCTTGAACAATATTTTATTTCCGTTATAAAGAGAGATTGTTGTTGCACCATCATGCTTCCTTGTACCTGAGTTCGGCTCTATATAAAGATATTGTGGAAAATGAACCGAATAGCACTAATGAGCTGAAGAAAATGTTGTTTCTTGCCAAATGTGTGACATTTTGATTAATACTCGTTTGAAACATTGCGGCGTTATAAGACAATTTTACAACCATTATCACGCTGTAATCGTTTATATCTACGGAAATAATCATTTAGAAAACTATGTTCATTGCCAAAAGCCCGAAAATAAAGACATTACTTTATTTGTGTGGGGATAAAATATTATTCTAATGATATAAACTATGTATGATTATGTTTCTTTAAATACACGATACATAATTATGATTAAAATTACAGTCAGTATCGTGTGAAAGATTTCATAAACGACAATATTCTACTTTTCTTAAAATTTTTACAAATGAAATTTAAAATCTTTTGTCTATCTATGCCATCATTATTTAATATTTTTAAAATTTATCATGATTTAATACTTTAAAAAATGAATTTAATAAGTTTGAGAGCATTTATAATTAATTTAAGGTTTACTTGTTAAAATGAAAAATATTTTTATGTATTCATATTTTATGTGTAGTAAGACAAATATTAAAATTACTAAAATCTTTAATTTAAATGTAAAAATTATAAATTTCATTCATAATATTAATTATAAATTAAAAACAGACTTCGCTTTTGTTTAATTAAAGTTACATTATGAGCTTTTACTATGTAAATTCTACTGAAAATACTTAACATCACAATCTTAAAAAATAAAAGGAAATTTAAAGATTAGATATAAAAAAATGGTTTTTGTCATAGTAAATATTTTTTATATTTTTAATTTAAAATTCTTCTGAAATGGTTTTGGAAGACTCTAATATATATTAAGAAAATAAAAATATTTTATAAATGCTTTATCGGAATATTTTTAGGAAAGTTTATGAAGTCTTTTTTATCTTTTTCAGTAAACAAGCAATAAAAAAATTTCTAATAAGGAAAATTTCCATTTTTGAATTTGTTAATATAATTCTTGAAAAATATTTTGTAAATAAATTTAAAACAAACAAATTATAAAATTAAAATAAAAATATTTCATTAAAATCTAAAAAAATCTGTTTACATAAAATATTGTTATTCCGTATGACTTTAAATATTTAAATCATTATAATAAAATTACATGAAAGAAGTAGAAAAATTTGAATTTTTTCATATATATATATGTTAGTATGTTTTATTGTACATAGATGGCGACCCATAGAAAAAAGTTAAAAAACATTCAAATGTAAATAAATAGTAATTATATTTGGCTAAAGTTGAATACTTTAATGACATAATTAAATATATTTCTTTGACATTATTACAAATTAAAAATGCTACTTTCAGTAATTAATAAATCAAAATTTATAAGTTATTGACATTTTAATTTAAATAGTTTTATTTTAGGGTTCTCACAGAAATGGATGCTGGGCTTAGATGCTTATCATGATGCTCAAGAATTAGTTTCTAACAATTATAAATATAAATTGCTTAGTTAAATATATGTTGCCATAAAATATAATTATTGATCAAAACAATGATGTTTGCTTATTTTCATAGATTGTTAAGTACTTATTAGTAAAAGCGAATGTTGAAGCAGTTGTAATGGTAGAAAATGGGAGATTTATAGCTATTCTTTTATAAACTATTTTCGTAACTATAATTCAGCAATCAACACAGTAAGTGGTAACTGTGCTTCAAGCATTAAGAAATTTGTTTTATAAAAGGAAAGGATGATTTTAAATTTGTAGTTTTATTTAAAATTTAAAATGATATCTAATTAAAAACACGCTTCAAAAAATTATTTCAGTCATGAAAATAATGAATATGTAATCTGTTCATGAGTGTTTTAATGTTTCATATTCTTAGCTAGCTATTTCAAATTACACAAGAAAACATTATTTGTTAGAAAAAAAAATTTGTTTTTTTTTATGTATAATATGAAATTTTAATTAATCAGATCAGTTCTATTGCTGCTGTCTTTATTAATCAGCTTGCAGCATTGATTTTATTAAAAAAAATGTGTTATTAACATATTCGGAATATTATTTTATATACTTATGTATAAGAAGGACTAGAAAAAATTATGTATCATTAGTTTTTTTTTTTTTCTTTTGAGGAATCACCTGTTAATAAATAACTTTTCATTTTTTTATGGGAATATAAAATTGTTAATAATCTGTAAAACTGTATTCTTCCAAAAAATAAATTAGTTTATTTACTTTAAATTAATTTAAAATTAAAAGAATTAATAAAGTATATAGTATTTCAATTATTATACGATAAATTTTTATGGAATAAGTTTTATTTTTTTATCCATATCAAAAGATTACGTATATGTTTAGCAAGAGAAACTTTAATATCATTAAAATATTAACTTGAATGAAGAATAGCATTAAATTTCTGAATATTCTAGTCACTGAAATTCTTTTCATGTATTACAAATATGTAAGATAATAGCTAGAACGTTACAGCAAAATTCAATAAGATTGCTTCTCATTGATCATTTTACAGAAAATGTTGTTAAAATCATTTAAAGCGATTTCAGAAATAAGATCTGATAAGAAATTAGAAAATTAAAGTAAACACATAATGAATCATCAATTGAAAAGGTATATAAATAAAGCTAAGCGTTTCGGAAATGTTCCTTAATACTCGAAATTTTTATTTACATATAAAAAAGTTTAATTGTATACAAGGACAACATTTTTATAAAAGATACATACTTTTTATATTT
>JAPDSC010080649.1:34953-55735 GCA_026290005.1 Latrodectus geometricus
TACAATGTTACTTATATTATAAATAAATAAATAAAGTAGAATAAAATAAAATAAATAAAAAATAACACAATTGAAGCAATGTCTAAGTATTCTGATATAAAATATTGTTTTTTAAATTTTATTTATTAAGTAAATATACAAATGATCAATAGAAATTGCTCTTATTTACATTGAATTAGATCTTATTTACATTAAAAAGACTCCTTTAAAATAATTCAAAAACCTACATTTTTTATTATTACCATGCTATATATCTAAATAAAAGCATTTTTCATTTAACATAATGTTACAAACTCATATTTTGATTTTTTTTGTAAGACAAAGCCACCAATATTTGATGACATAAAAGTTCAATGAATATTTGGAATATTTTTCTGTATCAGATACCTCTAATTTGTATCAATTTATAGGATCTTTACAACATTTGATGACACACATTGCGAAAATTTTACTAATCAATAACCTTTAAAACTTGAAATCGTGATTTTGAATCTGAAATTTCAACCCGTTTGCGCTATCCCACATTGCGACGATCATTGCAAAAATATTGAATTTCTATTTATCATTAAAAATCACTAAACATAGGATTGGGTATTTGAATTTTCAATAAATGCTTTCTTATTTATATTATTAGAAAATAACAATTTTCGAAATTTTTCAGTAAGAGTTAGAATTTGAAATTTACATTTTGTAATTTTTTATACAATATTTAACTAATCGTTGCCTTTTGTATGATTCTACACTCAGCTGTTAAATTAAGAAAAAGCTTTTTTTCTTCTGATTTCCTTCTGAAATCTTCAAAAATATTTAATGAAAAAAAAATTGATTTTTCTAAAAGCTGTTCGCTTTATTTTCAATCAATTTTCAGTTTTTACTATAAAGAAAATTTGCTTTCATTGTGTTGATTAATGACCAATGTTCTTTTCCCCTTTTTTTCACTTTAAAAAAAAGAAAAATCTACCAAATTGGAACTAATCTGTCTCATATTGCTTTTCTCATACATCTTATAAACATCGTACTGTATAAAATAATTTCAGGAAAACAGAGGACGTGCTTATAAATTTGCATTCTTAATATTTTAAATTTATTTTGGAATTAATTTGGTATTTACTTCGTTGATTTTATGATGACATGATCTTTCCTCATTTTTTTAATTTAAAGTATTTAATTACCAGTATGGATCTTGAGTCACTGCATTTTTCTTTATAATTCTATAAGCATAAAATTTTATAAAATAATTGTTAAAAAAAAAAAAAAAAAAAAAAAAAAATTGAGAAGGTGTTTGTTATTTTATGTTTGTAGTATCCTAATATTTACATTAAAATTAATTTAATAATCTCTTTGATTACTGACTAAATTATTTTTTTTTCAATTTTATATATAAATATATATATATATTTCATTTATTTTCGTATAAAATATACTAATTAACATTTCAGATTTTAAATGTCTCTTATATGATTTTTTATAAATCCAGATGCATAGTACTTTATAAAGTGTTAAATTGTTCAAAAATCAAAAAACGTATTTATTGATTTTTATTCTATTCATGTCAACTTAAACTCTCTTTTACTATGACTGTCATTATAAGAGTTTCATTCTTTCAAACGTATCTCCAAAATTAGTTTGGACTACTCATTGTAAAGTCTAAGTTTTTGATGCAAATTTTAATCTCTTTCAACTATAAATAAGCTTCGAAAGGTGAAGGAATGTACTCACATTTGTTATTTAATACTACCTTGAAAATAATTATTAAACACTCATTATTTTTGGAAGGTATGTTCTAGTTTCTAAAACATATGAACACTTACCTTGATTTTTTCAAAGAATACTATTTTACTTTTTTTGATGATTTTCGAAATTTTGTTTTTTTCTTACTTATGTTTTAACTCAGCATAATATGTATGTTCTTTCATACTTTCATTCAAAATACCACAGAGAGTAGGTATTAGGCTGCAGAATTTTTGCATTCAGAATAAATGCTTATTATAAAATGCATTAATACAAATATGCATGAACTGCATATTTAGTACATTAATTAATTAATACAAATAGGAATGTAATTACATAAGTGTTTTAATAAGTTCATATTTAATATTTATTACAAATACAAAAGATTTAAAACTTCAAATATCTATTCTCATAAGTATCATAAAAAAAGAAAAAAGTGGATTTTTGAGTCAATTAAAGAAAATACATTGAACATTTGTCACATCCAACACATTCTGCATATGAAATAACAAATTCCAGGTTAGTTACGCACCTTACATTGTTATAGATAATAAGTATAAATAAAATTGCATTTAATTGTTTTCTGCCTTTTATGAAAGTGTATCCTGTACATTTCTTTTTTTTTAATCAGATACAGGGATTTTGCTTCGATGGTATTTAGTAAGAAAATCTTTTGGAATCATGACACTCTTCATAAGTATTTCGTGAGTGTGTGGATATCCCATGTTCTGTAATAATGTTTCCTTTTTAAATATCCGCCTAACAAGTTTATTCAAATAGTAGTCATTTCATGAGTATATTTTGTTCTATTATTTTGTTTAAGTTTCCTATTTATTACAAAAACTATTATCATTTCATTTATTCGAAAGTTCCGCATATTCTCCTACAACATTTCATTATTCTTAAGATACTATTGTTTAAGTGATATTTAAAGAAATGTTATTAAAATCATATTACGGAATGAAAACTTTAAAAAAATGACAATCGTTTATGTTAATATTCAATATACTGACTTAAAACTTTAATTCTGGATGGATTTAATATTGTTAATTATTCTTCCAATGCTTGTTTAGTTCCTTATTATTATTATTTTTAAAACTGCTTACTAGCTTATTTAATTATATACTTCATACGAAAAATTCTAAAAGAAGATTATAATATGCTTTAGTTTCTAAAGATATTTTATATTCTAAAGAGTTTCTAATGAAATTCTTTATTCGTGCTTCAAATTTAGATTTTTTTTTAACGAGTAAAACTATTATGTAGTAATAGCTGTGATTACAATCAGGCGATATTAAATATCACAGAATTTAGTAGCACAGCACACATGTAATTGGTTCAAATAAATTAGTTTTTAAATTAATGTAATTTACCTATTTTTTAAAAAATGTTTTTGACAAACTTTTTTTTTATAAAAAGAAAGTTTACAAATGACGTTTAGAAATTAAAAGGAAAAATTTAAGAAAATTAACAGTTTTGAAATATAAATTATAATATCTAAGATATGTGTTTCATTTTCATCAATAGTAATTATTATATATTATTTATAGTAATATTGTAATTTCTTAAACATTAACATACGTTATTTGTTAACTATGTTTCAGTTTTTTAAAGTATAGCTGCAAAATTAACATCTTGTTCAGAAATTTTATTTCTTTTATCTTGTTTAAAAAAATGTAAAATCACATTTCTATTTCACAAAATACATTAATAAAATAAAATGTTAAACAAACATCTCAAAGATACAACTTGCGGTTAATTTTTACATATGTTACCATCAAAATTAAAATTAAGTTTTTTTCTAAATTCAATATTCTTGAAATTTAATTGCATTAATTAACTAAATTTTCCAAAAAGAAAAAAAATATTTTTAAATTAATTGAATTCTAAAACAACCTGAAAATGTGCTAATTAGACTAAGGTAAAATGCGTTGCAAAAAAGAATAAATTCTTCATCTTAACGTAAGATAGAAATGTTACTCGTTTTTCGTTAATGTTTACAGATGATGAAACCACAAAGCTCATTAACTTAACACATTAACTCTCTACATCTTGTTAATGAATCTCTGCGGTTTAATCAACTTTTGGATTCTATTAAATATGAGTGAAAATAAACTTTTAAGATACAGTTTAGATATTAAAAAAATTATTTTCTTCTTCAATTAAGAAATTTTATTTTGAATATGTAATTAACTTTTCCATTATACAGAGATTAATACTGTTCCTGCGAAAAAAATTAAGGAAATATGTAAAAAAGGAAACATTTTTAGATTACTAATTAAGATTTATAAAACGCTTAAGCAAGTTTCGGAGCAATTAAGGAAATAGTTTTTTGTCTCAAGGAAATCAATATTTAAGATGAATTAGGATAATTTTTCTTATAAATACTGTGAAAAAGGTAGCCGTGTTTTGTATCAGGTGATATTTCGATGTTTGTATAACGAAGAACTAATCAATATATCGGTTATCTAATTTATCATTGATATAATACCGCATAATATTAGTTTACATTATGGAATTTGTTAAAAAAAAAATGTCGAACATTATCTATTTCAATGGATCTAAAGCATTCAATATTTTTTAGCATATTTTGTCTATTAAAAATAAAATATGTATATATATATATATATATATGGGCTACAACAGAAATAAATTATAATTTGTTGCGCAACTATTTTATCAGTCTTAGAAGGACAACATGTATTTAACTGTCATCGAACGATAATAAAAACAGAAAAAAGTCCCTCTCCATTCGCCATGACTCCCCAATTCAATGCTAATAGCTGTGCTTTGTTTATATAATTTGTAACTGTACCTGTGTTGTTTTCTTTATTCTTCGTTCTTTGGAATGCTTTAGTGAGAGTACTTTTCAGAGAAAATTGCTGTTGATTTTATATATAAAATAGATGCAAATTTATGTTAAATTTTTATACATTTTATTTACAAAAATGAAATAATAAAGTACTCCTAAACATTGGGGCCAGGTAGCATGTCTTCATAATATAATAATGCGTATTCTAAAAACTATGTTCTTTTTCTTACACTATATATACATACACATTCAAATAAAATACAATAATATTTATTGCAAATAAACTTCACTTGCTTTGAAAAATACTTCAATAAGCGTAGCATTTTCCAAAGCAAATAGGTAGAGTTAAAACAATTCTTCATAGTCCTTCTTGGTGTTATTTTATTGTTTTAGTTTTAATAACAAGTAAAATGTTTCTGATTGTAAGTAATCTCTTCCAGTCAACATGAACTCCATAATCTGCATTGTTTTTATTCATTTTATAGCTCGTTTTTCTTTGATAAAAATATATATTGATGTGTGCTCCCTCTAAATGTTTAGAAAACAGAAAATTGCTGACTAACGGTAGTTTGGTCATGTCTAGTAAATGTATATTTCTGATTATCAACAAAACAGTTTATAAAGCATCCCATTTATGTTCTATAAAATTTAAATCAGTAATGTACGCTGGCCACACACACAATCTATACTAATGATATCTTCCCCTATTAATAACTGCAGAATAGCATGAGTGCGGAGTGTCCGTACATTGTCATCCTTAAAAGCAAAGTCTGCTCCAATGGCATTTTATAACAGATGATTGGGAAAAAGTATCATCTTAACAATAACCATTTCCCATTACATAACCATATACTAGTTAAATATGTTCAGGAGTTCATCACAACATATCTCCCAGTTACATTGAAAGTTCAATAATAAATTTCAGATTTTGTCATGTGAAAACATTATAACTTATGCATGTTTGTTGTTTATTTATATTATTAAAGAAACTTGTTGTGAAGGGAAACACAGCTCTTTTACTTATTCATATTTTATCTCCTAAGAAAGGGAGCAACACAAATTTATACCTGAGCATTTGAATTAAATCTTGCTTCTGTGCTTATTTCAGTTGTGTACTCCTCTATTTTCTATTTTTCTAAGAACTGTAATGGACTATTAACAAACTTAGTTGGATTTCTTTAGACAGGATTTGTTGTTTATTTTAATGTTATTTTAATTTTCGACCTGTAAAATGCCAAGATTCAACATAGTCAATGTATATAACATGTATCAAAATATATTAAAGGATATCAAGGAATACAAGGTAGCCTAGATTTTTTATAAAAAATTATAAAACATAAAAGTGGATTTTTTTTTCCATCAGCTGAACTATTGATATTTTTGCTTACTTTAAAAGAGAATGCTTTGGTGAAATAAAAACTAATTTTTAGTTATAATTGTATAGTATTGTTGAGAATATATATTTCATTTAACAGAACTAACTATATAACTGCGAACCTTTCTATCAGGATAATTCAAAAATGTACTTTTCAATTGTATAATATTGATTGTCATTTTAAATTTATGTGCTTTCAGTCCTCACAAAGATTTGGATTTTAGTTTACAAATAAACATATTTATACAATTTATCAATTGCAACTTTTTGATAAACTATAACAAGCAACATTTTATAGTTTATCAAAAATAGAGTTTCAATCTTTTTCTCTCGTCTTAAACACCAAAATATGTGCGTTTCACTTCTCAACTAATAAATTTTTATTTGTTTCACAATAAACCTGCGTTTATTAAAATTTTTCTAATTTCTGAAAATATTGTAATAAATTAAAATATAGTATCAATGTGTATAAAGCTAAGTTTAAATTTACTTATTTATTAAATAAGGTTGACTAACAAGTTTTCTAGGTTAATTAGATTCCTGATTATTGCTTCAAAATATTTCGCTAATTAGTAACATGAGAAAGAAAGAAAATCCTGTGACGTTTATGTAATAATGATCATTAACGGAATAATTATTTAATTTTAGTGATCATTAACTGTCTATTTTTGAAAAATATGCAAATTAGGTTCTTCACTTCTAGTTAGAAAATTGCATTTAACACAATTTTTGACATTAGCGGAATTTTTTATTTTCTGGTGTAACACCTTTAGTTACGCAAATGTTTTCTACTTATCGGTTTCTGCTAAGTTTTAAGACTTAATTTATAAAATATTTAAGTACAGATATAATTTAAATTTAGATATGTTTAAAAATGGACTTTAAATGCAGCATAGATTAATTGATTACTTAAAGTGTAAAAATTGAATCTCAAACAAAAGAATGTATTTTATTTCACATTCATACTTTAAAATATTTCAGTATGTATACCGTATTCAGTGTCTTCGAAAATTATATACTTGCATATTAATTAATTGTGAAGAAAAACACAAGGTTTTTATAATATCTTAACACGAGTAATTGCAATATTTAAATCATTTGTGTTATAGTTAATATATTGGAATTAATGCTGAAATCTAAATTTCAAAATCTGTATTAGTCTTTTATATATTTTAACAACAATTTTTTAATTTGTTTCATTGCGCAAAGCATTGCAATTCAAAAATATAATATATTTTTGTAATTTATATGCCTACAAAACAATAATTAATTTTTAGTTAAAGAAACAATAATTTAAAAACAAATACATGGCTATTTGTGTAACTACAAATAAACGGTTGTTTCCTTTTAATTCTTTGGAACTGATAAAACAGTTGATAAATTCCGAAACTCGTATACTAGAAAAATAAGTCTTAGATCTTCAAATTATAATTTTTTACTAGACATCTTTCTTTATAAATAAAGTATCATTAAAAATATGTATTATGTAGTATATAAAAAACATGCTAAGAAAAAAATATCAAGCTTAAAAATAATTCTTACTCTCATTTTATTGATAAAATAATCAGTTAAAATAATCACTCATTCTTTGGCTTCAAAACAACATTTTTCAACAAATGTTCTCAATTTTTTTGATATAGCAGAGCACATTTCACTGTTTATCTGAAAAAAAGTATTTCAATATTGTTAGCAATTTATAAACTTATTTTGATCGCATAACTACATTTTTTTCTGTCTTGAAGATTAAAAATCTTTTTTATCCACATTTATTATTGTTTTATGTCCATTCGATAGTATTTAAGTAAAAATACACTTAAGTCTTCACTTATTAATTTCTGAAATGAATTTTGGATGGCACTGAGTTTTTAGTTGAAGTTCATGTGTGAGTAACTCATATCCTCAAGTAAATTCTTGGCTTTCTTCAGTTACAGTGGTAATAAACGTTGCACCTCAAAAGAACCTGATATATTTTTTGTTCAGCAACATCATTCCAAGCATTGCTTGAGAAGTGCATTAAGCCAGGAATGTCAATTTTATAAGACGATTCCAAGCCATGATTACTACTACTACTCGACTCTAGAATCCATACTAGATATTGGGCTACGAAATAATTCGACATGAATGTATTAAAAATCTCAGACATTTAAATATCATATAATCAAATTTTAAAAAATTGCGATTCTGCAATACAAATTTTTGAAAGAAATGGATCAACAAACATTTTTTAAAAAAATGAATTGATTCAAATTTAAAACATAAAAGAAAAAGTGATTGTAAAAAATTGAAAATAAAATAATAAAATAAGAGACAAAAATAATATCAAAATAAAGAGATTCCTAAGAATTTTAACTCGTAAATTGGAAATAAAATTATAACTAAATTTATAAAGTGGATGCCGCAGGCATTAGTTTCGAGGTTCCTGGATCGGAAGATCCTTAACCCTCGGCTTAGAAATGATGTTAAGACTATAGCTGTTCCTGATTGGCCTAAAGTTAAAAGGTGCTCTAAAGGGGCGGGGTTAGCGATTTTGAAAAATCGCCAGAAAATATTCAAACTTTAGTATAACTAAATTTCGGCTGGCCTCGCTTGAACTTGAGGTCCCTAGGTCCTCACCCTCTACTGGATCTTGAGTTGGAAGTGTAGCTATAAATGAATTCTAGTTTGGCATATGATTGGATGTTAAGACTTGTAGTGGGCGGAGTTAAAACTTACATGATAACGGGTTGTTTTAGAGTTGTTTAGAAAATTAAATATTATTTTAAAATAAATTAGATCATTATCAATAGATGGGTAATTGTCGAAATTTTAAAGAAATTAAAGTTTAGATCAGGTGCGAGTAGTATTTTAATATACCTTCAAGATCTAAATTGCGTGGAAAACCATGGATAGCTGGCATTTGTCGGTCTCTATTAATCGGCTATTGAAAAATTATAACTGAGTTTATGATACCATGTTAGGGACATAATTTGTTTGTAAGAATGAGAGCCTACTATAGAAAAAATTTATTATAGAGTATGCAGAATTGTATCTAGTAACGTATCTATTAGCTTATTTATGACTTTAAGTCATAAATATTTTAAATTCATCAATTAATTTAAAATGTGTTTATAGTGTAAATATCATTTATAAAATGTACACATTTCGAAGAGATAATTCTGGTTTCTGCATAAAGAGGGGAACGTAGTATATAGTGTAAATCAGTGTAAAATAGTTTATATATTTAAAATTTTTTAATAAATTTAATTAAAATTATTACTGGAAAATCAGTTTTATTATATATATATATATATATATATATATATATATATATATATATATATATATATATATATATATATATATATGTGTGTGTGTGTGTGTGTGTATAAATATATATATGTGTGTGTGTGTGTAAGTGTTACCTTCGGAAAAATGTAAAATAATAGTAAGGCAAAAAGACAAATAATATAAATAATAAGTAGGGATAAAAGCCCATTTGCCTTTTTAAAAATAAATTTTGTACTAATATTCTTTATGATGAGTTTGCGAAAGTTGATTTAATTGCCTTTTTTGAAGTTGTATAAAATAGTATAATCAAACCTTTTCAAATTTTAAGCAATTTAAAATATATTTAAGTAATGCTGCTAACTATTTGTGCCTTTCGATTGTTATTTATTTTTTGTGAATTTTTGATGCCTAGATTTTTAAAGTATTCTGTTGTAAAATGGTTTACACATATTTACAAAGATATTTTTATACTTTTATTTTATTTTTATTGTATTAGTGTACGGATTCACCAGTATAAATTTGCAAACTTGTCTAGAGAAATAAACTTTTTATATTTTGATTATATAATTTTAAAAATTGAGCAGGAATGTATAAAAAGTTTTTTCAGTTTTCTATGAATATTTCTGTTACAAAAGAGGAAACTTGATTTTTATATAATATTCAACAAAATCATACAAATTCGAAGCGTTTCTTTATATATTTCATTTTTCTTTTTTGACATAAGTTAAAACTATCGTAAAATTCATTTACCCTAATTTCCCTTTAAAGAAGATAAATGTTTGCAATTCATTGGCCGATTCATTCACGAGATAACGCTTACGCATAATCTCTTTCACATTTTACCCATAATTCCTTTCGCATCAAAGTTTTCTGCCCTTGAACCTTTCCTTCTGACGTCTCAACGAAATATAATAACGTGGACTTAATGGCGCGGAATTGATGTTAATTAACTAGTTAGTATAATAGGTCACTAACTAATCCGTTTACATCAATGGCAGATAGCTTTCTCGAGGATTAATGAGCAAACACACGTTTTATCAATGACGTCATAAGTTACTGAGGTGAAACGGCTTCTATCGCATTTAATTATGAAATTATTCAGAGGTGTGCACAAGCATTTTCATACGCCAACAAGTGCATTGTCTTGATTACATATCCATTAGGTTTTAGCCCTATGCAAGCACATTACTGTATGACATGATGCACTCGTCAACACACGAACCATAATCGCAAATTCTCGATTCCGAACGATGAAGCCCTGAAGAATATTGTCTAAATTAGAGACAGTCATCTGTTATTCTCCAATTTAAGCTTTGTAAGCTGCACAAACAAACGGGGTTACAGCATTCAATTCCCCAGAATTAATGGAACTACAATCTTGGTTTTCTTTTAACGTATTGTGATTTTAATTCAGCGTAGTAAGTAAAGAGTTAATATAATTTATAGTACAAACCATTGAGAGTGAAACTAATGAAATATATATAAATTTATATCTAAAACCAATTTAAATTTATTTACACAAAACATTTGTCAACCATTATTTAAATTGATTTTAAATTTATTAAACGTTCTTTGATTAAAAACAAATATTTTAAATTCATTCTAATGAATAAATTGAAAATCTATTAAGTCAAAAATATCAAATTTTATAAATGTGAAAGTTGTGAAATAGTAATAAATTTAAGTGCAAAATTAGTTTAAATTTACAATCCCATTAATTAAATGCAAATTAAATTAAGGTATTAAATATTCTTTGATTTAAATAATATTTTAAATTCACTTTAATAAGGGAATTAAAAAAAAATCTATTAATCCAAATATGAAACTCCATGAATGTATCGTAATTAGTGTGAAAGCCAAAACTATTTTTATAAAAAGAATTATTTTCAGACGGTAACTTTTATATATACCAAACAATGATAAATGATACTATATCACATGATTACAAATGCACAGTAGTATATTATATCAGCCGTAATGTGTATTACTGAAGTGAAAAAAATATTATTGAAATTACACTTAAGGTACAAATAAAGATTACAGTGAAAAGTACATTATTATCACTGTTTTTATGATAAAAGAACATTGTAAATACAAAATTACTCTTTTTTCTTTTATATGTAAAAAAAAATTGCATCTAACTTGATCTAATACAAAATTTAATTTCGTAACGAACATGACCACTAATTATTTAAGTAACTTTCTAAATTTAAAAAAAAAATTATACAAAATTAATATTATTTTAATCAAACTTTATCTATGAGAAAAAGTATTGTTTCTTTATGTTTTCATCTGCTATTTTCAGAGTTTATGAAATTTGTTTTAATACAAAATTGAAGATAATTAAGATGAATGAGCACTAATACATGAATTTGGTTTTTAAATTGAGAGGTATATTATTATAAAACAAATAATTTCCATCAACAGATCTTTGTGACTAAAAATCATGCTTTATGGTTTCAAAATAATGAATCAATTACTTGTAACTATAATACTTCAAGTAAAATTATAATAATTCTTCAGCATGTCTCTAGTAATATTAGAAGGTAATGAAAAACTTATTAAAAAAAAGGATGATTAAAGAAATAAATTATGATTATTTTCAAGATTGTAAACTAAATACATATAATAGTATAACGTAATTTATGATGAGAACAATAAGTACCTCAGTACTAATATATAAATTAGTTTATTATTGAGTGAATGATGATGCATTAAAGTAATTTTAAATAATACATTTTATCTGATTATAATTCCCCCAAACATAAAATGTATACAGAAACACAAGCTTATATAATATGTTCTACAGCAATATATGTTAAACACAAGAACAAATTAAAAAGCAATGGAAACAACTTAATAACCAGTAATTTTACCGTACACATATTGTATGTAAAGTAATATAGAAACAAATAAAATAACTTATAATATTTTAACAAATATTTTTTGAAAACAAATTAAATACAGCAACATATGGTGATGCATTATATATTACATCTACATATTTTACAAAGATGAAAAGGTTTATGAGCAATAGAAATAACAACTAGCTAATAATCAATGATTTTTATATACACATATTATATGTAAAAATAATATCGAGGCAAATAAAATTATGTAATGTATATTTCAGGTTATAAAAAGTTTTTAAATTGCTTTTTACGTTGGGAATGTTATTGTTATTGATGTGAGAATGATGTTATAATAAAATAATATTCTCCAATAATAAAATCTACCTGATAATAACTCTTACAAATAATTAAAGTATAAAACAACATCAGAATTAGTATAACGCATGATGCATCAACATATTTTGGAGTAAAGCAATTATTAATTAACAGTGAAAGCATGTTTCTTTATAAATTTCTTACTGTCTACATAAATATAATATTTTAAACATGATGTTTTTGATTGCAATGTTAATGCGTAAATAAACGTTATTCTATAACCCTTATTACTATTAATGCAATTATATATTCATGCAATATTGCATTTCTGATTACAGGAACTTTAATTTTACTCAAGTAAAAATTTGGCTCACTGAAATGTATAGAAATTTACATATAAAAGAAAACTTTGTCAAATTCTAATTTTAACTATGTTAAATATATATATATATATATATATATATATATATATATATATATATATATATATATATATATATATATATATGGTTGAAACATAAAACCATTTTTTTCAAAAGTAAAAACTGAGCTAGGCGTCTTTAGTTTGTTACTGCTGTCTCACAAAAATGTAGTGCAAACTGAGTATACATAAAGTAAACAAATGTAAAAAAAATAATACAAATTTTTCTTCGCCGTACCTCAGAGAAAATAAAAATGACACTAAGAAAAATATGAATCAAATACTGTACTTTAAACTTTCTCCCCTAGATGGCCCTAGTTGTCACTCAAAATCTGTTGTCCTTTATCAGGATTCAAACAGCAATTCGATTTCATGGAATTAGTTTTTCTTAAGTGCCAACATCATGCCATCAAAGCAAAGAGTACATTTTTTCTTTTTACTTTTGTTTTCACTATATTCCCAAAATTGTTCTTTTTGTTTATTTTATGCATCAAGTTCAAATTTTCCCCCTCTCTTATCCATCGACATTCTTCTTCTATTTGTAACGGTCTAGTCTGCAAGGTTTGCTTTTTTTTATTCCATTTTTATCCTTTTTTTTCGCTTGACATTCCTCAATTCCTTTCACTTAAAGAGTAGATTTAAAAGCAGTCTAGAGGAAAAGCTCCCGAAAGAACAAAAACAGAAAAAAATTCCAGAGCACTGGAGAAGGTTAAAGAGTAATCAGATTACGTAAAACTGAAGATACAGAGTTGGGAAGAAAGAAGAGAATTAATTTTATGGGTTTCTGGCAAGAAGGGAAACAGGGGGTTGAGGATATAAGTAAACGAACTAGGTTTAAATGGAATAAGTAAAAATAAATAGAGTATAAAACCTGGTAGGTAAATAATTTAGTCCAACTATTTATTTGACTTTTGATTGACTATGTGGAAACTGGTTTTTCATATTGAATTTGTGCTTCATTTTAACAACTTCGTCTGGTTATTGTATGAGATAGTTTTATTTATTTTCGAAATATTTTTGTCTTCAATTATTATTTTTTTTTTAAATTGGAATAATTTAGATAATTCTTGTAAGTTTCTGTCCTATTTTAAGAAATTAATAGTAGAATGTAAATTTTGCAATGAACTCTTAAATTATTAGTCTAAATATAATTGGCAAAGGGGCAATGAATGTTGCATTTATGCCCAAATCAGATAATTCTGTCGGCATGGATGCCTAGGAGTTTTCAGGGTTTTCTCGTTAGCGTCCATTACAATGATAGGAAATCCCGCAAAATAATACATTTAAACAATTTACAAGACTACATCTGTTTGTCCAAGATTAAGATTTAGATTAAGATTAATTAAGATTAAGATTAGATTAGGATTCAAGATTAAGAGTAATATAACAGCCTACAGCTGTTTGTTCAATCCTAATAAAAATATTGCAAAGCTTATTTTAGCATTCATTACCCATTATTTCTTTAAATCTAATTTGTTATGATTGGGTTAATTTATATAATTAGTATTCATTTTATTATTAAATATTATATTTATTTTAAAAGTTGAAATTATTGCGGGAAAGTTATATAGTATTTTCTTAGATATGAGATTCATATATGTTTTGCTGTGAAGAAACTTCGAACCTTCCTCAAGTAGTTAAATCAATGAAAATGTTCACCGAAAATAAAAACGCAATAACAATTTCCATCTGCATTGTAGTAGTTGTGCTTAAACCCGAAATATTACACTCTGTGAAACAAGAATATTTCGTAAATCTGTTTCAAGCTATCTGTGACTTGTTTTGATTATAAATATGATATTTTACAAACTTACACTAATTATTCAATGTAAAAAATATTTTACAATTGAATTTTAATTGCATTAAGTTAAGATTTTGATAATTGATTTATAAAATATCAGAATCTTTAAATGATTAAATGTGAATATCCAGAGTACTAAGTAGTTTTGATATATGGCAAACAATGATAATGATCGAAAAGTTAAAATAAATATTGATAAAATATTATACTTTATGTTTAGTATTTATTTATTGCTAATACAAATATTGACAAATATTGAAATAATGAAATTGATAGCTAATACAAAAAATATTAGCAATCAATTTCCTCGAAACGAATACTTAAAAATATCACTATCAATTTAAGTAAAATTATTCATTATAAGTAGCAGCAATTTTTTTTCATTACTAAGATAAGGAAATTTAATGAACTCTTAAATTTATATGAATACCACGTGCAATTTAAAGAAGTTCATTCTAGACAATAATGAAATAATTATTTTACTAACAGAATTGGTTTCAGTAAATATATTTTATTTCAAATTTGCTTTTAATGTATAACTATTATCAATTAATCACATACATAAATTAATTTTATTTTGTAATAAACTTTTAAATTATTATTTACATTAGTTTACATTAATACTATTTTAAAATAAATAAGAATTTTTTTTAAAAAAACAAATATTATACATTTTTTTTAAAGTCATTACGTAACACATTCATTAATAATTTAATATATATTAATATAATCTATTTTATACTCATTACGAGTTTATTATATTATTTAATAAGTCTGAAATTTTTTCCTACATTTATACAAATTTTATTCAATGTAATAAAAGTTTAATTTGTAAACAATTTTATAAATATTAAAATAGTAAAATATTTTAAGACAGGTGTTTTCAATTTAAAAAAAAAAATCTAATTTATTTTAACAAATTTATTTTTTAATTTAAAAGCAGCCTTACACAGTATACGTATTTTTTTTTTAAAATTACAATTCTTAGCTAAATTTTTTGAATCTTAATTTTGAGAATTAATGAAATCATGAAAGATAAAATGAAGTTATGAAAATAAAGTGAGAGTTTAACGTTAAATAGTATTGAAAAAATATCAAGTAAATAGTGTTTATATTTTTTTTTGAAATTATATTAATTCTATTTTTCAAACAATGTATCAATTTTTCTTTCTCATATTAAATTATCCTAGAAATATTTCAGGTGTTGATTTAATTAATTAGTAAAATGCAATTTTTTCTTTTTTATGAATAATAAAATAATTTAGCAAAAATATTTTATGGAAATTTCATTTTAAGAAACGAAAATAAAAACTATCTAAAACTCTTATTTTTCTTATTATTTTTTGCATAGGTTTAGTATTAATTACAAAATATGAACGCTTGAAAATGTGTGAGAATATTTTATTAAAAAAATTGTATTAAATTAATTTATGTATTGATTTATGATTTATTACATTTTTTTTAAAAAAAAACAAAATTTTTATAATATTATTTATGAAATTAATTGGAATTAGCTACAATATAGTCAAAACAAATTGTTTTGTATAAAAATACAGGACACAAATGAATTAAAGATTTTAAAATTTAATTGACTGCGATTATTTATCAAATTATTTTGTTAGGAATCTGTCAGGGGAGATGCATTATGAAAAGAATATTTTACTGAAAACTTATTCAAATTTCTTTACTTGATTTTTTTCTACGGAATAATTAATGATGCAGAGAATAAAAAAACAAAAACAGAACTATATTTTTGAAAAAAGTTAAAAATCAAATAAAGTTGAATTATTTATCATTCTATTTTGTTTTAAATAAATATTTTTGTATACATTATTTATTATCTAGTATTTTACTAATCAAATATTTGTTTTTTATTTTTAATATTTATGTTTTTTATTTGTTATTTATTAATATTTAATTCAATTTATTCTAGAAACGTAAAGAAATCATCAAAATAATTTCATTTTCAAATATGCCTATTTAATCATAAATAACGAACAAACATCTTGCATACTGGAAAACTATGAATTTCTTTCAAATTTATCGCATAGCAACATGGATAATGAATGCTTCGTTATCAAATGAATTACAAGAATGGGTCATGTATATGACCCATTCTTGTTTTCCAAAATAATTTTCATTTTTTTCAAAATAATTTTCATTGTCACTAGATGGCCCTCTAGTAAAAATTAATATTATATTTGAATTCTGATCCTTAAAATTTTATTTTAATTTGTGTTATTTACATTCGCATTGAATGTATTATTGTAAAATTGAGTTTATACAAGCAATGTTTGATCTCGTTATTTAGCTCACAAATGTCAAACATATTTTGTTACAGTGCACGTCAGATTATCTAATTTTATTTTATAATCAAATCAGAAATGTCATCATGTGATACATTTTTCATATGAATCAAAATTTTTCTTCAGAACGAGGGGGGAAAAAACGAAAAGCTTATTTATAGTGTGTATAAATCAACTTATAATAAACCACCTTAAAATAGATTTCAGAAGGTATAAATGGCTTTGTATTTAAATTATCTCAAATCTACTTGTTTACAAACTAATTATGCTAATATTTAAGTCAATCAATTTAATCCGTTATTTCAATAATTTCCTGTCAAAGTAACATCAAAATATTCATACGTATAAACAGTATTCACATACTAAGTTAAATGTCAAATATTTCTTCATATTACTTAATAAAAGTACTCCGAAACACATAGTAAGATGCATATAGTAAGAAAATATTTCATACTTTGTGTTAAGTGCAATTTACATCGGTTTTCAGTTTTAGCGCTTACATTCATATTTACAAGTTGGCAAAGTTTGTAAATTATTCAAAATGTGGATAAGCAATAAATAGAAATGTCTTAAGATAAGATATCAGTATTATTTGATATGTTATGTAAGTGAAAAAGAAATCCATCATTTTTACTTGAATTTCAGAATTTTGTCTAACATGCTTCGAATATGCTTTGTGCGAATGTTTTAGGATCAATATGAAGTTCCTAGGAATACAATGACTGAAAACATACAAGCCAACTTTGATCATCTTTGTGATTGGTATTTTTAACAATGGACCTACTGTGTGAGATGCAACATTAACATTAAAAATACCCGAACGGAATACACGAAATCAAAATTGAATGAAACGAACACCATTCCCGATTTTAAATTGCCTTGCTCGCATTTTTGTTTTTACGAAGAAAAAGTGCAAAATAGACCGAATATTTTTATAATACCGAAATATATGTGCAGTTAAAACTATAATTTGTATCATTTATAGATTTTTTAAAATTTATTTGTTATAAAAAAAAAATTCAAAAGCTCAAACTTAATGATTTTGCAAAAATAAAAGGTAATAAAATTTATTAAGGTTAATTAAACTTTATACTATCTTTCAAAGACTGCAATTTTTCATGAAATAAAAAAACTAAGTATAAAGAAAAGGTGCTTGAATTATTTCCTTATATTCTAGTCACGCAAGCATCATTTCGTTTTTGTTTCTAAAATAGGTTTCTGAGAAAGTGTTTCCTTGAATATATTTAATAAGTTAATCTTGGAGAGAAATTTTTTTTATTGCTGAATTATTTAATTGTACCATGTGCCATGGTTATCTAGATTTATAAGAGAATAAAAAAAATTAATTATTTTTATAAATTATTTTTATAAAAGAAAAATTAATTATTTTTATAAATATACAAAAACAATTTATTAATTTATTAGTTACTTAAAAAATGATTTGTGTGAAACTGTATTACAAATCTCTTTTACATTATTTTAAGCATATTTAATTTTAACTCGAAAATTTTATACATGTTTATATTCTATTTCTCAATTTAAAGTTTACATATAATTGGAGTTTTGCACTCGTAAATGTATACTAAATTTAAATAATCAAAAAGGTTACTTTTAAATAGTCTTTAGTATAAATACTGAATTATTTAATATTGTAAAATAGATATGTAGTTATTATTATTTTGTTTGAAGTAGTATTTAAAGTAATACAAACTAGTTATAATTTATTAATATTAAAAAATACTGATCGCTAAATTTCTAAATAGTGTCACAAAGTTTGTATGTCAGGGTTGTATTTATAATTTATGTATATTCAACAATTTGTATCTCTGTAAAGTCAATTATTAATTTTAATATTCTATATATGAAGTATATTTAATTATTAATCTTAATATTCTATATATGAAGAGACTAGAAAATTATTGAGCAAGCATTTAACCATTTTTAAATTTACATGTATGCTAACAATGCTACGGATAATTTCAAAAATTATGTTGAATAAATATTTTTTGTAAACAAATTTGTCGTGAATTTTAGCTTTTAATAAAATGATTATTTTTACCATATAATTTTATTCCAAAAACTTAAATTGACAGAAAACTATTCTATCTTAAAAATAAAATTATTCTATCTTAAACTGAAAGTCTACGAAACTTAAAAATGTTTTACATTCCTTTTGAAATAGGAAACAAATTTTTCCAATCACACGAAAGTCAAAAAAGTCCAAGCACACAGATCAGTTTTCCCTCATCGGCTTTGGTATGAGATAGTGCTTATAGTGTAAATATTTGCTACATAAAAAGAAATAAGTCCGATATTTCAATGCTACATGTTTTTAATATGCGTAAATGTTAGAACGGAGTTTCTACTCAACAAAATTTTCTGTGAAAAGTGAAATGTTAATTTTAATAAAAGCCACAGTTGAAAATAATAAATTGCTAAATGCAACCATTAGAATATTACTTTCTTACCATATATATATATATATATATATATATATATATATATATATATATATATCAAGAAAAAACTATATAATACAAATAGAGAAGCGTAGGGAAAACGTTTTCATCAAGAGGACGATATTCAACTATGCAAATAGAATACTCTTTACTGACAAGCAGGAAGGACAAAATTCTAAATATATTCATGCTATTTCTCCGTAGAGTGTGTGTATTAAAGGAAGTATAACTACAACAAAATAGAATCAAAGCAATACATTGAAATACAAGTAAAGCAATGCAATGAAAATTAAATAACAATATGGTTGCCAGATGTAATAAGAAAAGTTATGAGTTAAATTAAGAAGTTTAGGTAGTTAATAATTTTTTATGTAGAATTAAAGTTAAAGTATGATTAAAATCTTATTAAAGTGCAAATAGGTTTTTCGGTATTCTTGGAAGACCTTAAATGTTTGGATGGGCTTTCTTTAGTTCTAAAAACTACGAAGTATATATATTTCAATCATACAAGCGTTTACTTACTTTCTACATATTTTAAAATAAATAAACTAGAAAATCATTATATTTAAGTTGATTAATTAAATATTTACTTAATCAACTAGTTTTTATTGCTTATAGTATTTGTGAGCTATTATTGTGTTTACTGCTTTATATTAAATATATATATATATATATATATATATATATATATTGATTTAGCGAATATATAGCAAAAATGCTTCTTATTGACGTAAATGTTAAAATCCCTATACTGAGTTATTCTGCCACAGACAACTATTATATTAGCTAAAGTATCAGTGCTCGAGTTTCCTGGAGCTTGTAATTGAATTGATTTAAGTGTAGGAAAATCTAATTGATTACTCTTTGAGTAATTTCTTACCCACTTCATCGTTACGAAAGCTAAATTTAGTGTCTCGAAACAAAAGCTAACAAAGCAAAGTTTTGTAGTGTGCAATAGGCTAAGCACATTCCATCTCATATATTGATGATGAACATTAATTCATTGGTTTTAGGGAAATTGAAGAGTAAGATGAGCACAAAAGCACAGTCCTCCAAAAAAAATAAAGACGAGCGTCTTTTCCTCAGAGAGCGCATGCATTATATCTCCTTAAGTAACGACAACAACTCCACAGAAAGAAATAAAAATATATTCGAACCTAGTAATTCGAGATAAATGACGCAGCGACGCAAATGGAGCTTAATGGAAACAAAACACTGGAGATAAAGCTCGAGACATGGAAAGATACAAAAATAAAAAAAAAGTATCGAAAAAGCAATACGAAAAAAAAAAAATGGGAAAAAAAATACCAGTGGTTAGGTCTACTCAACTGCTAAAAACTCTATTTATCGTTTGGTCGGCCTTTTCCCGATGAGCTAAATGAGGCGAACGATCATCTGGTGTGAGAACGGAATTCCACAAATTTACTATACTTCCCCCCATTT
>JAPDSC010080649.1:60735-75665 GCA_026290005.1 Latrodectus geometricus
TGGTGTGAGAACGGAATTCCACAAATTTACTATACTTCCCCCCATTTTGCCATTTTTCTTATTGGATAGAAGTTTAAGTGCAGTTTAATCAGCTTCTTCCATTTGATTTCGATACGACGATTTTCAAAGTACTAGATTCAGCTTATTATATTGCTAGATTTAAAAATAGATTTAAACTTAAGCCCTCGCAATGTTAAATTAAGAATAAAGTTTCGAAGAAATTGAATACATTTCAAATGATATGCGCTTATTAGAATGTTTTTCTCTTAGCTGTAAAAGTTTAAAATTTTGATTATTTTATTAATCACTTGTTTTTAGGATTGCTTTATTTAAATTTTCAACCATTTTATGCAAAAACTATTTAATTTATTTCAATACAGTGAATCATAATATAATCATTCATTTTATTAGCAATTCATTATTTCGTAAAACCAATCACATTTTTTCAAGTAATTAAGGAAATTATATACATAAAGAAAAATACCTTTCCGTTTTAATAATTTACTATGCATAAACTAAAATATCAATTAAAAAACTTTCTAATTTTTTAAATAGGAATGAAAGCTATAAGAATTTATTTCAATTCCTAATATTAGTTCACACTCTCCGTATATATGTATTTATGCACCTTGTTCAAATTTTCTTTTGGTAATAAAATATTTTTTAATCATCTACTCAAATTCACTTAAATTCATCTACCCAAATACAAATATATTTTGTAAACTTGTAATGGATGAACTTGATGTTAATACATCTTTAAAAATATTAATTCATTAATCAAATTTAATTACTTAGTTTATAGTTGAAAAAATATTTCTTTTATTAGAGACATGTATGGAATATAAATTTAGAGTAAATTATGCTAAATTGTAATAAACTTATCAAAATTTAAATATTTAGCATTGGGAATTAAATTTAAAAAATGTAAGTCACAATATTTTTAATCACGAAATTTAAAATGTTGTAATTCTGCAACCTGAGTGTACATATTTGTATTAATTGTAATTATTTACTAATAGTATCTAAAATTAAAAATTTTTCTTTTTTGAACTAAGTAGGAATTAACTTTAATTATTTTTTATTTTCTAAGGCAACTGTAAAAATAAATTACAAATTAATCAGTGAAAAGTTTATCCAATAATGTATGCATACCTGAGAAATTTAACTTGCCAAAATTTATTCGATGTAAAATGCTATTTTTTTAATGTTCCTGTTTAAATAATTCAGTAGTTTGCTTTAATATTCATTAAATTACTTAATTAATACTTTCGCCGTTACCTTTAAATTTGCTTAACATTTCCTTCCTTGATACAGAAATAAATGTAGAATTAGACTTAAATAAATTTTTACTATACTTATTTTTTTGAATAATATGCAAACTGTCTTTCCGAAATATTCTTATAAATTTCATTTTTCCTTTATTTTTATTTTGTTACTTAAACTTTATTTTTGAATTTTGTTTTGTTACATCTAATTCAGTTAATATTTTTCATTGGATTTGAATTTAACAGTAAACATTTTCATTTATTAGAAGCGAGTTCTTTTCTCTTTGATAAATAAAATTTATTATATAATTTCTGAGTTTCTTTTGAGTATTATGGAATACTTGCATATAGAAAAAAGATTGTAACTGTAAAAATATTTTTTTAACAGTTATTTTTTTATGCAGGTGTTCAGGCTTTTATTTTGTTCTGTCTTATGTAATTATGTAGTTAAAACTTTTAAATTAATTTTTTTAGAGTTGCCTAACACTGTTTTTTTATAAGTAAATAAATTTCGAATTTGACTTTTAAACTATTCTTGGGTTATTTTTATCGAATTATCAAAGAAATTCGTATATATCCAGTATTTATAAAGAACAATATACAAGATTAAATTATACACTTACCATTTCGCTTGTTTTAGATCAGATGACTTTTTATTGGTTAATAATATAGAGATAGTACTTAATTGTCGTAAATGTTTTTTTTTTTTTTTTTTTTTTTTTTTTTTTTTTTTTTTTTTTTTGGTTAATTTATCATAATGTAAAAAAGATCTCTAAATAAATGAATAATATTTTTTGCATTATAATTTTTCATTTAATGTTGTAAAATTGTGCATTATTTCTGAAAATAAATTCAGTAATAGATTAAAACCATATAAAGAAAACATTTAAATACATAATTTTTTTATTAACATTGAAGTATATTTATTTGTCTTATCTACTGTCAAACAAAACAAAAATGTATGAGTCAATCATTATTGTATTTTTTATTACAGTATACAATTATTTCAGTATACAATTATTTTAAATTTTCATTATAAAAAATTATATTAAATTTTATGTGAGATTTTCTGAGAGTATATATAAAAAAAATCATTTGCTTGAAATAAATATTTTCAGAAAATCCGTGGTATCAGGTTGTTTGAATATAATTCAAATTTAAAATTAATTTTTTCTTTTCATTACGTTTAGGCATCTTTAAGTCAGAGCATAAAATAACTTTTTCCTTAATGTTTATTATATAAATATTAATCTCAAAAGTTGGATTAAATCAAACGTGAAATGAAAGCATAGTCTTAATGCCTTTCTACTGCTCACGAAAATATCCAATGACATGCAACTACCAAATGTGTTTTTATTTGTTGATATAGATTACTTTGATAAAACCTGTAGATTATTAAAAATAATATCCTAAAGAAAACTATTATAGTACGTTTTTGCTAAATATATTAGGAAGATATTTGATTCATTTCTTCCAACAGAATATCACTTAAAAGTATATTAGTTAGCTATGCATATTCTGCAGAATTATTATTTTGCATTTGTTTATTATGACCAAATTAAAAAGCTGGTTTTTGGAATAGAAAGTTTTGCATATGATATCAGCCAGGATTAATGACAGAACGATGGAGGGAGTTTTGAATTTCAGATTTCTCTTGAATTAAATTCCGATGCAGATCCTTTAGATTTTTCTGGAATGATCTTACGTGACACGATAATGTGCTCCACTATACATGAAAAGTCATATATGAGAAAATATGAATATAAAAATATAGTTTTATGAAACTTTCCCCTCTTTGTTCATGAACATGACAAATATTTTCTTAAAAAAATAAAAATGTAGAAGATTTTAATTTTGTCGAATATCATTTTTAAAACTTGCTTATATCGTAATTAATTTTATGCAATTACTAGTTGTAATACTAATTTTTCCTTGAGGTGGCAAACATGGAATTGATTACAAATACAGAAGAATGAGGAAAGATGTGTGATACGTTTTAAGTTTCAACATCTTCAAATTTTAGAGTGGGTGCATGGGAGTTTTCCAGATTTCATCCTTTGCAACAAGTAAATCAGGCCTGCAGTAGGGGCTAATCAACGTTGAAGATATTAAAAGATGGATATTTAAAAACATAGCTTACACTAAGCTGTTAAGTTAGTTTTACATAATCATGTATATACATATATAAACACTATAACAATTGCTTAAGTATACATATAATAATAAATAGGAAGATTTTTGTAAAATTTTCCAATCATGCTTAAAATACTTAACTAAGTTATTTTGGCATTGGATAATATGCTATTTATAAATAATTAAAATTTATTATCTCATAAATACTAATTTCATATATATTTATAAAATTTTGACATTACTATTATAACTAATATTTTATACTGAGCAGATAAAGTTGAGATGTGTTTTCGGCAAGAGCTGGTAAGTTATGATTTTTCAGCTGATATTATTTTCCTTAAAAACAAATTGATCACATACATTTCATTCATGGACAGTTTCCATATTGTAAATGTGATAACTGCGGAAAAATCCCCAAGAAATCTAGTATGATTGCAAATGTATTTCTAATAAAAAAATAAGTAATATATTTTTCTTGTCCTTGGAATGCACAATAAATGAACATTGGTAATAAATATTTTCTATAGACGAAGTTTTGTGTACAGTGTTATAAATTTAACTTAAAAAAACTAACCAGCTCTATTGTTCTAAATAATTGGATTTTTTTCATCATTATAAAATGGAATACCAACACATTTATATTTGTTTTAACAAAATAATAAAAAAAGATCATATGTTAAAATTATCAATTGTTTTCATTAGTTTCAGTTAGTTTTTAGAAAATTTGAAACATTCATATTTTATTAGATACACTCAATTCCTAATCCGTAAAATGAATGTATTATTCCAAAATTTGAAATTATTCATAAAATTTAAGAAGCTATATATATATATATATATATAGAAGAATATCTCTCTCTCTCTCTATATATATATATATGCATGAAAAGTTTGTTTAATTGATAAATGCTTGCAATTATATATGCTTTCTACAATCAATTTCAAACTTTTGTTACAAAATAATCCTAAATGCTCAAATCCAGTTATTGGGGAATTCTTGAAATTGAAGGCTTAAAGCAGCTAATATTTAAGGAGAAAGAGATACTAGAGAGATATATTAGTACTATATTAGGATTAGATTTAGTTTATAACAAATCTTATGAAATCGACAGAGATATTAATATTTGCGAGCACAATATTTTCTCAAATCCTACCAGATTTGATACTGAGAATGACATATATATAATATGCGAAATAAGTTATATTATTATATTGGAGAAATAATTATACACAATTATTTTAAAATTATGTTCGTTTTTATTAAAATGTATTATTACTTTAGTAATAGTTTATTACTTTATTCTTTTTCTATTTTTTTATATGAGGCAATTTGATCATCTGCTGTTTGCTAAGTAAAATATAAATGATTCAGTTGTTTAAAAAAATTAATTTAAGTCGCCTATTTTCCATTCTGTTCTAGTTTTTAATTCATCACCCATGCCACAGATTTTTGCTGGCATATTGTTTATATTATTTTATTTTTATTTGATTTTATTTAATAATTTATCAGCACATGTGTTCTGTGAACTGCTGTTATACTTTACGTAAATAACATTTCACAATTTTTTCCATTAATTAATTATGGACTATTCGTTTTCCCCAGATTTCCTTCTTTGCGACTTGCGAATACGATTTATGAAATTTCATCCCCAAAAGAGCACTTGGCGATTGTCATTTACTTTCTTCTATTTGTTTAACTGTATCATGTGGTATCAAAAGATAAAGAATTTTTTTCTTTATTTGTTGAAAACGCATTTGATTATTATTCTTGTCCCTTAACATTTTGTAATGAGAACTATAGCACTTTTTAAAAAAAAAAAATTAGATATGGTTTATTTAATCTCTTGATAATTATTATAAATAAGCGAGTTTTGTAAAGATATTATCGATTAAAACCATTTCTTGACTAATAAAATATGTGAATATTACCTATAATCACAAGAAAGTTGCCGAATCAAGAAAAACTTAATCATGTTTTTTTAGGAAAACAAAACATTCAGGCTTATTGAATTATATACATAATCTGAGAATTTAAAGCACTGATAAAATTCATTAATATTTCAACTGTGGTTTCTAACATAAAGGCTAGAAAATTAAAATTAATTTAAGTGTTATATTCATGATAGATTTGTATACTGTATGAATTTCAAACAGTTTATACTTAGCATACTTAATAACACAAATATAATTAGGGATAATTAGTTAACAATTTATGCATGTTTCAGCGTATATTAATAAGTTATAAGTGGGTAAACAATATCCCAAAATCTATCTTAAGCCGGGTAGAATGTGCAATAATTTAACAACAAATAGCGTATTGAATGATTCAAGTGAAGTTTCGGTATAGAATGACTAATGACCATTAGTACGCAGATTAGAGGAAACTCCATTTTGGGAATATTAATATAGCAAATTGTATCTTTATTCCATAAGCTTGCCGACTCAGGATTATAACTAATTGACGAACATTGCACTCTTGTCAATTACACGTTATTTTATGAGCGAAATTCCATCATGGTAACCAAAGCTCCCCGTGTGAATTTTAATGGTAAGAATGTAACTTAATAGGGACTACAGAGAAACATGTTTATTAATTTAAATATACACTAGTGATATGGACACCAATATATTGAGTCATTTTCCAGATGTTCGAAAGCATGTGTCCTCTTTCAAACATTCCTAAATTTTATTAAATATATAAAACAAAAGAAAAATTAATAATTTAATTTGCATTACTTTTGCCTCTTGAAGATAATTAAAAAATAACTTTACGAATGAGAAAACAAATGCCATAAGAGGAACATGGTAATAAGAAAATTTTATGTTATTTCAATGTACAAAAAAGTGAATATTAGTACGTAAACTTTTAAATTACGATTCATTTAACAATGCAAGCTTATAAAATATTTAAATTTTACTGATTATTAGTAAAACTGATTGTGTAAAATGTATAATTTGAATATTTCGTTCAAACAAAGTTTAACTTGTGAAATATGTATTAACTAAAAATGTTACGTTTATTTTTCATATTACTAATAATAATTAGAAAATTATATGTTGTTTCAATGTATAAAAAGTGAATTTTAGTATGAAAAACTATTATATTACGATTTATAAATTACTAATGTAAGTTTAAAATTTCTGAATTCTATTGATTACTATTAAACCAATTTTAAATTACTTAATTAATTTGAATACGTTGTTAATACAAATTTTAATTTGTGAAACACATAATTAATGTTATGTTTATTTTTCATTTTAACAATTAGTGATATTAATATTATATTTTGTTACAGATTATAAAAAATTAGTATGCAAAACTATTGAATTACGATTTATAAACTCTATTGATTTAATATATATGAAAATTATAACTTGTGAAATATGTAATTAATATAAAAATTTTATTTCCTTTTCATTTCTGTGGATTAACAAGAAATCATTAACTGTGGAAAACAAATAGAAAACAAATAACTTGGTGACATTTTATTAATTAAATCATTTTAATAAATTTTTCTATAGACGAAATTTTGTAAACAGTGTTATAAATTTAATTTTAAAAATTAATCAGCTCTTTTGTTAATAATAATTGGATTTTTTTTCACCATTATAAAATGGAATACCAATACATTAATATTTGTTTCAAAAAATAATAGTAAAAAGATAACATTTTAAAAATTATATAAAAATATTGCTTGAATTACTATTATATTCAGTTGGTTTCTAAAAAAGTTAAAATATCCTTCTTTTATTGAATACGTAACTCGTTTCGCAATCCGTAAAATGAATGTTATCCGTAAAAAATATTATTAAAATTTACTTTTGTATTTTAATTAATAAAACTTTATAATTTTGATTTTGTTAATTTGATATATTTGAACATAATAAAAAGTTTTCATTTTTAACTGCAAGCATTTTACACATAAATTAATAAGCATTTCATTAACTAAACATTTTTAAATTGAAATGATTGATTTTTTTGTACTCAGTTCTGTATCATGTGATACTAAAATAGATAGATGGATTTTGTTTATTTACTTGTTCAAAACACATTTGATTTGTATTTTTGCCCATTAATATTTTGCGATGATAACTATAGTTTTTTTTTTAAAATAATAAATTAAATGCTTTATTTAATCTCTTGATAATTATTATAAATAAAAGAATTTTGTAATGTAGAGTTTTGTAACTGAGATTGTAAATAAAAAAAAATTATAGATTATAATTAGACACATAACAAATAATTATTTTTGTGTATGTTACTATATTTTAGATTAAATATTATTAAACGAATACTAATATACAAATAATTTGTTTTTAAGACAGCTAAAATTCATTGGCTGTAGAAAATTAAACATGAAAAATTAAAACATTTTTATTTTCTACATTTTAGAATTCCCAAAAATGTTATTATAACTAGTTAAAATAAATTAATTTGAATTCTTTTTTAATATTTTGAGCCAAAGAAATATTAAACATTGAAAAAAAATAAATAACATGCTGGAAATGGAGAGTTAAATATTGTTTTAATATTTAGAAATGAACATTTTAATTTTGCAGATTTTTGGATTCAGATTAACAAATTAAAATTTTCAAAAAGTACATAATAAATTTAAATTAGGACGGAAATTTATCTAAGGCAATATTTTTAGGGTTTGTTATTAAGAATTCATTCTAGTTACCGGGAGGTAGTCAGTTCAAATCCCAATCAGACCAAAGATGCATTATGTTCACCAATAGTTGCTAGTGCACTTTAAATATATCGTAATCATAATGTCCTTCATGAGAAATGATAATTTTGTGGATGGTAGGCCTTGTCTAGGGAAATTCTGTTTGTCCACATTTTTTCAAGGCCACGGTGGCCTGGTTTGTTAAGTCTTCGTTCTCATTATTCGGTGGTAGTATGTTGGATTCCCGACCGAAAATTCGCAGCGTTCGCACATTAGAAAACTAAGCTGCCCACTGTTAGGGATTAAATTTTTACCAACATATAAATTTTTTCTCATAATGTCTGTAAACGGCTTTAAATGCTATTTTTGTTATCCACAATTATTTTTCCAATTAGTTTAGTATCCAATAAGGAAGAGTTTTATAAATCCACGCAAATTTAATAAATTCTTTTAATTCAAGGCAACAAGTAGACTTGAAATATTTATGTAATAAGCTTTTCGAATTAAGCAAAAAATTTCTACGAATGGATATATTTATTGTCTCCACAGTAGTTTCCAGACAAAATCCAATGGCGTGACAATGCTGTATGAAGAAGAAAGGTCCTGGCATGATTTCAGACATTGTTGTACAAAGAGAGATATGAATGTTAACTTTCCGCTTTATTCTGGTTAGTCTATGGAGATGGATGATTAGACAAAGCGAAACTGACAGCAAAATACTTGAACATGCCTTTAAAGGCTTCTAATAATTTGCCATGCATTTGACTTTCTGTCTTGGCTAAATTACCCTTACACTAACACTTTTTTTATACACGAGGATCAAGTAGCGGAATTTAAGGTGAATTTAAAATTGCGAAGAGGGAATCGAATTTATAAACTAAAGAATTCATAAATAGAGATTTCTTTACTTAAGCTGCGGACTATATATATATAAAATACAATATTACAATATAAGGAAGAAAACCAGTAAAATTCCCGTTTAACAACATAAAAAGGCATTACATTCAACTCTCTTTGTTAAATAATGGTAATGGTTAGGCGAGGAACCAAAACCTTCCACTCTAAAAAGTGAAGTATTTTATGTTAGACCACGATGTAACTTGATTCGAGGGATTTTGACACTTCGTAGTGTACAGGCTAAAGATCAATGGCCATTGTTATGCATTTTATCTTTGTAAGTTGATTTCTAGGAGGATTTTCTATAGGCAGTAGGTCATATTATATGCTGCAAGGGATATTGAAACCAGGGAAACTCTCAAGCACCAAACATGTGTGTTTGCTGGAGACAAAAGCACACTATTCATCTGCCGTTGCGTAAAAGTGACTGGGACTGCAAGCGGGACTATGATTTGAAGAACGATTTTCTACCACTAAGTCACAATGCGCTCTTAAGTACTTAAGGTATTTCGAAATTTTTGGAACAACTTTTTTCCTACAGATGAATACGATCTATCTCTGAAATGAGCCCCATTGACTCAGTGGTAAAGGTCAGCAAAATGAAGCATCGCTTCCCTCTATTAGCCACTGCGAGGTTGAAAATATCTCCCTCACTGGGTTTCTGAAGCTTCGTGATTGGGGATATATCCGCGTCAATCTGAGAATCCCCAAAATCCATCCACTGGAATTACGTGGGTGTAGAGAGGAAGGAGTTAGTTCAGGTTTGACCACATAACCTGAATTTGATTCAAAATTACGAAGTAATTTGATAATATGGTGAGTATTCTTAACTGCTAACCATAAGATACAATTCGGGATCGTATGCATGCATCCATGACATTCCTCCATGGAAAGCATTAATATGCTTTGAGTTTTGTATAAACCTTATAAATCAAAAATTTATGCTCTGGTTTTTTCTCAATTATATTACATTATTTAAAGTTTTTGACCCCTGTAAGTTATTTTGTAAGTATGTTTATAGTTTATCGAAATAAAAAGTTTATTTTTTACATCTTTTTTGAAATGAAAACATGATTGTTTCGTGCATAGTAATACATTTCAAAATTCTAATAATTGGAGTCAAGACAAACATATATGCTTGCTATCCGCACTGTCACATAGGAAGATTTCTCAACATTTCTGTGTTATGAATGAATCGGATGATACCAAAAGAGATGAAAAGAAATAAAACAAATATATCAAAATTGGCAAAGAGGATTACAGGAATATAATGCAGTTATGCAATAGGGAATCCTATAATTCCATTACATAATCCAAAATTTCCTGAAAAGTTTCCATGCATTTATTAGACTAATATAAATAGTTTCTCTTTTATTTGACTTTGAGAGAATTTCTCACGTTTGCAGCATGTTAATAACATTTATGCTTACATCTGCTAATGATTTATTTATAATTGTTTAATTTATTTCTACATTTGTAGTTTTATACAAATGTAGAAATAAATATTTTATACAAATTTCACAAGTGTTCATTTTTACATACTTTACATTATATTTATATGATTTCTGCATAAAATATAATGAATAATTATTTTATTATGTAATAATGATATTCGTTGATATATATAATGTTAAAATTTAGTTATGATCTATATATTTAATTTTTTTTAGAAATAAATTGTTTTTGCACCATAAATTTGTTATTAAATTATATTTGATTAATATTTTAATCAACAACTCTAGACTTAAACCAAGACAAGTAGGCATTAAAAATACATAAGTGAGGAAAATAATTAAAGCTAACATAAAATTTTCAATTCAAACTAAGATTTCTTTAAATTTTTGTATTTAAGTATGTTTTAGAAGAATAATTATTTTAAGGACAAATATTGTAGAAATTTCATTAATTTTTCTATATATTACAAAATAATTTTAAATGTTTAATCAGGTTTTGATATTTTATAACATCTTATATATACTGCTCAACTTTCATTTTAAAAACCAAAGAACAACAAAAAATAAGAATATTTTAAATATTTACTACAATCTAGGTAACACACATAAGAACTAAATTCACTCATTCAATACCTCATTTCACTTACCATTTTAGCTTATAGAATTTTAAATTTTTTTCTTTTAAAAATTTTAAATTTACTTTTTTTAAAAAATGTAGGCCAACGGTCATTGTGTATTTATTTAATTAATTAATTCTTTCAGGATTTTTCTTATAAAATTGAATTCTAGTAATAAATGATTTTTTATATTAATTTCAAACTGTTATTAGTATCAGTATTTACTTTAATTTCCATTAATGTGTAAAAATATGAAAATATTAATATTAATCTAAAATTAAAATGAAGAAACTATTTTTTACTGTCTATAATATTTGTGAGTGTGATTACATATAATTGCACGCGATTATTCAAAGTCACACCTAAACTTCGTAAGTGTAATAAATTATAATATAAATATTATATTATAATCTAAAATGCGGTGTCCTACCTCTCGGCTACAGAGAGCCCTTCTTTTTAATGTTTGTAAAATACATTGGTTAAAGAAATAAAATGTGCCTTGAGGACCAAATGTGCATTGATGAAGAAGTACAATATTCATTGATGGTCAGGATAAAACAACTATACCTGATATGTTCCCTTTTCTTGATGTGATTTGAGTTACTACCTTCATCTACACGTACATGTATTGACTAGAGCCATTAGAAATTTTGCATCTACTTACAATTAATGCTATTAATTTAAATACAATTTTATTATATTCTGAATTATAAGATATCAAAATTCTTAAGACATTTGTATTTACAAAGTTAAATCAAATTATTAACTTTTTCTTGTCAAAAATATCTAAATCCGTACATTTATTAATGTTGCTGATTAACTAACATACTGCAATAATTAATGCGCTATTATAACGATTTCAATTTTAAAATAGATTGAATTATTTTCGTAAAAGATCATAATTAAAAAATTACTATAAATTCATTTGGCAACCTGAATAAAAGGAAACATTTTTCGAAAATGAAGACTAAAGTTCTGAATATGAAATAGAATAAAGCTAAAATTTTAAAATTTTATGATTTTTAAAAGAAGATTACTGTCAAATTATTGATTTTATCTATTTATTTTTTATTTAATTATTTTAAATATGATTACAATTATTTTAAAACTATTTATACAAGTTTTGTAACTATACATCATATATATACGTTTTTGTTCTTATTATAAAAATAAGTATTATCAAAATTTGCAATTAATTACTCTTTCCTACGCATACTCTCAATTTCTTAAAGAAACATTTGCAATTTAATATTTGCATTATGTGTTAAAATACAATGAATTAAATGCTTTATTTATCTTTTGAATCTTGAAATAAAGTACTTTTATTTTTTTTGTTTGTAGATACACACGCGCACGCATATATCACTTTTAAGCTGAACTCAGGAAGAGGATTTTGTTGGGGATTTCTTTTCCCTTTTTATTTTTAAGTAAAGAATTCGTGGTCTTTTGGCGATAACCCATAATTTCGATGATAGTGTTCCCCTGTCACAGTAAACATCGATAAACCTAATCTTCCCAACCGCAGCCCTTAAATCCTTCCTCTTCGCACACCTACACACGACAAATCATTTCTAGCATCGATTTCCCTTTTTCCCTTTTTCGCCCCCAAATGTAGGGAAACTTTTCCTTTGGGGAGGAATATATAAATTGATGTATAATTAAAGTGAATGAAGAAAAATGCAAAGTGGTTTTCATTTAGATATCCGTGAGGAGAAACCTCTTTGACGTAAAATGAGTTGTTGAAAAACTGCAACCGTAATTCAGAACGGCTTGATTGATAGAAATGTCTGGTCTGTTACTGTTGCCTTTATTTTTAGAAGAGAAATTTCTTTTCATATTAATGCTTGTTGTATTGACATGAGCTTAAAAGAGTATTATTTATAATGAATACACTAGTGCAAAAGAGAAAGAAATAATGGGTTTGGAGGTATTTATCAAATACTTGAATAGCCTGCTATCACGTTTTTAGAATCTCAAGGAATACATTTATCTTTTAAAGTCTTATTAGAGGAATTAAATGAAACCATCGAAGAAATTGATAGCTTTTTTTTCTACGATGTAAAATATAACCCTAAAAGATAAATAACAGCATTGAAACATTCAACTATCTTTTTTTTGTAGTGATAGTAGTAACTATTCCTGGTTACTTTGAAACTATATAGTTGATAAACTAAAAGCCTAATGTCTTTGTAAGACATACGGTAATTGAGTTATTTGCTATAGATTATCTAAATAACTTCCAAATACAATATTATAATTTATTAGGCAATATTTATATTTTGTAAGAGAAATAATCAAGAAAATTCTAAAAAGACAACTTTTATCTCACATTAATTAAGAATGGCTGTAATTACATACAGAATCTTTCAACTCAGCTATTCCTATATATGGGGGCTATAAATCGTATTAAATAAAATGAACTGACTTTATAGACCCATATTTTTTAATCCGTAGTTAAGTGACATGATCATTTTTAATTGCACAGGTATAAAACAATAATATTAATTCATAGTTTTATTGTAGCAAAAATTTATATAACAATATTTTTCGAATGAAATAATGAATCTATGTTAAACAATATTTATCAAATGACACTGTAATTAAATTAAAGATAGTTCTTGGATTAAGAATAAATATAGGTAGATAAAAAAATTAGAAAAAATTTTAATATTATAGCAGGACTACACTCTGCAGAAGGAAATATATCAAATTAAATACTCGCTATTATTGAACAACAATTGCTCAATGGAGTATTTCTACTCTCTGAGGGCAACGGAAAATGCAGGTGGAGAATACTTTTCCCTATTGTATCATGGAGGTTGCTTAGACATTTTTTTAGCGTCTTCCAGTTTGATAAGTAAATACATCTGAATATCAAAGGCAAATATTTTAGGAAATCCAGGAAGTTAAACAAACTTATAATAACAAATTTCACTCTCGGCCTTTAAATCTTCTAAAGTTAAAATTCCTTTTAAGATAAATGATTCAATAACGATAAAGCACCTCATAAATTAGCTTAGATGAATTAAATAGAATCTCATAATTTTTTAACTAAAATACTCTCCATATCATCGCATCTGCAAAATGATAAAACAATTAACAATTTTATATAATTCACTAAGAAATACCAAAAGAGTTTGCTTATAGTATTTTCATATGAATAACAATTTATATTCAACTAATGTTACATCAATATTCCTCAATTTTATTTGCATTTTTTATGAAAGAACCATTGAAATACCTTACATTTTTATATGCAAGTCTTAAAGTATCTCATATGATTTACATGATAAGTAAGACAAGATTTGTATTTTTTTGCCAAAGGTAAATTTTCGTGTACGAAGGTTTATTAGACAAGGGGAACAATTTAAATTAAATTCAACCAATACAAACATTTATCTCTTAAGTGAGTGATCAACATTTGAATTCAATACCAAAGCTTTAATTATGTAGTTATTATCTATGCTAGAGATTAATTAAAATCAGTGTGGATGATATTTTGCTAGAGCTAACCCTTTGAGCAATAAATTATTTGCAATAAGTAAATGACGATCTCTGGTCAAATGGGTTCCTAAAGGGTTAACTGACAATGACTAGAGATTTTAAGTGAAGATCAAAGCATGAAATCTATTTGTAAATTGTAAACAAATTTTATGCTTTAATATCAAATGGTACACTAAAAATTCTCACCATTTTCGAACGTGTTAAATTTAACCTTATTTCCATAACAGAATTCGGCTAGTTTACATTAAACTAACTTCTGTTTTCGAATAAAAGTGAACTATATTTATCGTCATATTTCGAATATCTCCTTGAAGTAATTTACAATTATGTAAAAAATTTTACATTTAATTATGTAACAAATTTAATTCTAAATTTAATTAGTACTATTGT
>JAPDSC010080649.1:87863-100399 GCA_026290005.1 Latrodectus geometricus
ATATATATATATATATATATATATATATATATATACATTTTTTATAATTTTTTTTTAAATAACATCAATATGTTTGATCAACATCAAAATACTATACGGTGTATCGCATCATATCTTAATTGAGTAATTTTTCTTTTCGCATTACCTAGATCATTATATAACTAGTGATCGTATTCATGGAATAAAATTAGATAATTTTTTTGATATTTTTTATAATTTAACATATACAAGAAAGTAATACTTTGAGTGAAGCGATGAACATGTTATACCCTCTTATTAATTTCATATAAAATTTAGAAAAATCATATACCTTCAAGAATTCCAAGTCCATACTTTCTATTACGAGTTAAATTCACGAATACGGAGATTTATGTTCCGTAAAGAAGCACTAGTTTAAGAGTGAAAGAGTAATGCCTGTTATATACTTTTCAATGATTTTGGCTAAGTTGCAAATTATGCACACTGTGTTGCCCTTTCTCTTTATAAATAGTTTTGTAAAGCTTAAGATGCGGAAGGTTGGCGTATCTTAAAATGCCTTTTTTTGTAAATAGTCTATTTTTTGTTCATAATTTAATTATTGAGATTACGATTTGTGGTTGTTTCAATGCCTAAGGACATCCTACACTGAAGTCTCTGCTTTAGAAGAGCTTCAGTGTAAGACGTCCTTAAAGATCAGAAAATTAAATTTACTGAAAGGAATTTTGACGCATATTTATAGTCATTTTCTTACTAAGGCTAATTCAATCAGAGCATAAAATTTCAATTTGATTCCAAACCACTGCAAATATCCACCATTGAACTAGTATCAAAGCAAATAACTTAATGCCAAGAACCTACTTATTTTTGCATATCATCTCTATAAGCAGAACTTGGAAATTTGGAAAAAAAGTATCAACATTACTTTTAAGAATCATAAAGTAAGTTACAAACTTCTAAAAAAACTTATATTATTCTCTTTTAAGAACTAAAGTTGTACAAAACGTATTCCAGAATTCCAAACAGATGCTGTATAATTTGATTTTGTGTTTCAGAAAACAATTTAAGGATTTTTTAATCTGTAGTTTTTTTTTCATTTTTGTTTCCTTATTTATGCAATTGTAATAAAATTAACCTTTTTTAAGATAGAAGAAAAAATAAAAAGCGCGACATTAATTAAAAACATATAATCTCTTAAAATTTTACATTTTTATAAATTAATAAAAACGCCTCCATTCTCTTCAAACATAGTTTCTAAGAAAACCAATTAAAAACCTTTACATCTAACAAACCTCCCATTAAGTGTTCCATTGCTTGAATAACCAGTGTAATATTCCTTCAACAATAAAGACTGAATTAACTAAACAAGTTTTGTAATATTTTGTTAATTATGAAGAAAAATAAAATTAACAACGTACAAAAGCATACGTTGTAAAAGCGGATGATCAAAAACAATGCACTTCCCTTAAAAAAAATTTCTTTGGAGGAAAAAAAAAAAAAAAAAAGCTTTCACAGCAACTTTAATTTAAAAAATAATAAATGGGACACGACCAAAAAAGTATTACACATTAAATAGATGCTAAAATTTTTATGCGTTTGCCAAATTTCATTAAAGTGAGTAATGAAAAAGGAGTTGGTCGCATAAATTTAATGAGATCATGATTTTCAATTAATTTCTGTTGTTTGTAACATTAATCAAGTGGCTATTAGTTAAATAAATTTTTCTTTTCTAATCGATGTTAAGGCATGATCAATATATTTATTCAGTAGAAAAGAGCTTCAGCTTCTGTCTTGCATTAAATAATAAAACAATACAATTTTATGTCCTGAGTTATTTGAAAATTAAAACTTTTGCAAAATAGTTTTAGAAAGTACTTTATATTTCTAAGTTAAATTTTTTATTTTGATGCATTTTTTAAAAAATTGGAAAAACAAAATGATTCTCTAACTTTAATTTTGTTGTGCTACACTATGCGTGTTATATTTATTTGGAAATAAAAATTTTATTTACATAAATATTTCTAAATTATTTACACTACAAAAACATTATTTCATTAGAAATAGATTATACATAATAAAACTTCACGAAATATTATTGTAGTTATGAAATAAAGTAAAATTATTGCCATTGTAAAAAATGATTCATATTACAATGCAAAATATTTTTTGCTTGTGTAAAAAATATCATCATATAGTATGAAATATTATTTATCACTACAAATTAGGTTAACTTTATATATTGCGAGAAGCATTTAAAAGTAGAACATTATGTAAAATTATTTCTATCAAATAAGTTGTAAATTAACATTTTAAAAAAAATAAACTGCATTTAGTTGGTCATTTTTAAATTATTATATTACAAAAATACTATTCAAAACGGCAGAATTAAAAAAAAAACTGTTTAAGAAACATTTAAAAACTTCTTCTTAAATTAGAAAAAATAGCAAGTTTTATGAAGGTTGATTTCTAAATTCCATATGATAAGCAAATTTCGTGTTAATAAATATTACCGAAATTGTCTTTTACATAAATTATCTTTAACAACATCAAAATATAACAACTTAGAAAATTTTAGAAATGTTTTATAAAAATATAAGAAAAAAACTTATAATTTCTCTAGTTGTCTCGTAGAAGTTGTTTATTTACACTAAAAATAAATTATATTTATGAAAAAATTAATGAATATTAATACTACAAAAAGAAAACTAACGAAAATGAAAGGATAACTTTATAGGATTTCGCAAACAGCAGAATCGACTAAATATATAAAACAATATATTAAATCATGTAACTCATTTATGATAATAAAGAAGAAAACATACTTATTCTTATCTCAAATAATGATTGCTCACATCAAAATACAAAATTTTTTTAAATGTAAATTTTCCTAAAATTAGCATAACATATTTTCATAGCTCAGAAATTGCCACAAAGAATTGGAAAATAAAAGTCAAATTCCTTAGCCCTATCATAGAATTTTGACAACTAATACAAACAAACAAAATAAACGAAAGGAGTAAGCTACAAGTAAGCAAATATAGATTTATTTTGAATATTTTAAAATTATCTTTTGTTAAAAATAAATATTTTTAACAACAGACAAATTAATTACTTAAGAAAGTATATTCTTAAATTTCATAAAATATATCAAAACTATATTCACCAAAATTAAAAACACAAAATTTTATTTTTAAGTTTATATTTAAGTAAAAAATACTTAATTTAAAAGTTAGATAAACTATTATTTACAAGAAGAAAATAATAAAGTTATTAAAAAAAAACTATCAAATTTTACAACTTTTAAAATAAGGCAAGGTAATTTTTGCCTTATATATTGATTGCTTATACATATAAATTCAAAATGAATTATCTATGTAAACATTTTAAAAGCTAACCTGAAATAATCATTTCTTGTACCAGCAAAATAAAAGAAAATTTTAAGATAGCAATAAGCCCCTTTTACCCAAACTTAATATGATAATGCAAATTGAATTTCCTCCTATAGGTAAATATTTTTGGAGTATATTTGTTTTAATCATTTTTTGTTATTTCATCATTTTAAATGTTACTTATTTATTGTAAGTACAAGAAAATATCCTCACAGTTCTAAACGGTTATTAAAACCAACTTTCTTAATGTATGTACCATTTCATTTAAAATTTCCATCATAAATGTTAAGATAATATTTAACTTCTAAAAAAAATTTTTATATTCTGTTACATCAACACTGAATTTTATACAGTTTTAAAATATTGCTTAAATAAAAAGTTTAAAAAATATACTTGAGTGTGGGTTTTGCTTGAACGTAATCGTAACTAACACAAAAATATTGTTTGTTGAGTTTAATTTTCTAAAGAAACCAAAACAAATTAAAAAAAAAAACAATAAAGAAAATTATATTTTTTTATCTTAAAAACTCAATGTTAGAATAGTTTTTCTATCTAAGACACTATTATCTTAAACAGCATTTAATTAATAAATTTTATTTATATAAACAATGCTGAATATTTAACATATTGATTTTCGTTATATAATTAATGAACTACTACTGTTATATAATTTATGTACAACCATTTTATTTTAAATATAGTTTAAAAATACCGTAAGTTTATAAATATATATACAGTCTCAAATTTATATTACTTCAATTAAAAAATATATTTTAAAATTTATTTTTATAATAAGTCTATAAAATATTTTTACAAAAAAAATACATTTTAATTTAACTTCAAAAACCAAATCTAGATATCTATTCTCTAAAAAAAAAAAAAAAATACTAAAAAATGCAAAAATCAAAAATGTAACGTTATTTAACTATTTAAAGTTTACTCAAATGAAAAAAAAAATGAAATCTCATACCTCATTTAAACAGAACAAAAATGTCATTTGAAAATATTTTTTTATTTCATCAATGCCGCAATAAAGGTTTTTGCAGGTAAAAACCTATAAGTAAAAATTGTCAATAACTGCAATTAATATTATTTTCTGTTATCTAAGTGATGACTTTTAAGATTTAAGAGCGAGAAAACTTATATAATGTATTTAACTAACATACAATTTTAAGTTGATACAACTTCAACATCAGATAATTTTGAAAATTACTTTGAAGATTTTAATTTCAATTACCAAAAATTTAAATTTAGGTACCTTTTGATATACGATTAAATAACTTAGATTAAATTATTCCCTCTGTTAAAAATATTAATCCGATAAGAATATTACGTTGAAAAATTCACTTAAAATATAGGCAATATTATTGAATAATTGTAAACAATTTTCCTTTATTCATTACTAGAAAACTGGTTATCTATTAAATTTTGAAGATTTGCCATTTCCATTAAATAAACTAATTGAATTTTTATAAAATGTAATTCATTATATCAAATAAATAATATAACACAATTAAAATATGTGACATAATTAAGTACCGTATTTTCCTGTATATAATCCACGGATTATGTGTTAAAAAAGTTCCGAATTTCGTTGTGCGTATTATACGCCGCGGCGGATTATCTGATAAAAAACATTCTCGATCAGAAAAACTTACAAGAAAGTTTTGAAAGAAATACTCTTTATGTTTCATAAAATAAATAACAGGTGGTACCAGGACATACCTGAGTTATTTAAACTATAATCGGCTTTGTGCAATTACGTTCAAAAACGAATTCGGCTCCTTTAAAAGATTTTACGATTGTAAATTCACTAACGTCATTTTGCAATTTGCCTTGATGTGAGCTGTTTCGATTTGAAAATATTCAAATTCGTATATCGTCATTTTGAAGATTGATATAAATTTTTAAGTTATACAGTAGATTTTAAATTAAAAGCTATACCGAAAGCAAATAAAAACAATGGGGTCAAATGTGTTAATGTAAAGTGAAAAACAAAGCACGCGCGGTATAAAAAAAATTGTGAAAAATACGCAATTTGTAAATAATCCATTTCTTTCATTTAAATATTAACGAAGCTAATATATATTAATTTAAATATGTCTAACATCGTTTTAAAAGTTATTAGAAGCTAAATATCGATAAGTTTTACAAGACTCTTCTCAAAATTATCGCTTTTGATCGATATCGTGCTTTCATCTCAAGTTTATCGCACTTTGCGATGAACTGGATCTAGACTGATATTTTTCATAATAAATGCTTTTTTTTATACAATTTATTAAATTTTTAATCCTACTGTGCATTTTTTTATTTTATGTGACCTATATTATCAGCAGTACATATTTTAGACTATTCGCCGAAAAAGAAATCGCCGCGGATTATACGCCGCTGTGGATTATGCGACGCTTTTTTTCACTTATACTCGAAAAAACGGCCGTGCGGATAATACGCCGCTGCGGATTATATACAGGAAAATACGGTAATAGTATGACATACTAAAATTATATTTCATATGCTTTAATTTTAAAGATCAATAAATTAATTTTTAATGTTTCTGAATTTAAAATTGTGTCATTGAATGAATAAAAGTAATTTTTTGTTTCCTGTAAAGCATAGACACAAAATATTTTAACATATTAAGTAATAATCATTATAACATTTTCAATCAAAACTTACAAATACAATATTGAGTAATAATTGAAATGATATTAATTAAAATATTAAGCTAAATTTTATGTAATAGTTTACAAACATAACTTCAATGTAATAGAAATAATTTGCAACAGTTTCTTTTTCTTATTTTTGATTTTAAATACCATAGAAATTAAAATTATAAATCCCTCTGTGGAGCATTATTGAATACCATTTAAAATATTCTTCAATTAATAAAAGCTCGGAGGAAACCAATTAAACTCCCACGCTTTTAGGAAATGTGCCTAATCAAACATATAAGAACTAAACTCATCCAAAATGATCGGTTTCTTTATCACACTAATTTAAGTCAAGTGTTGGAAAGTGAGCGTCAGGGAAATGTTTACGTTCAATTAAAATATACTTTTCAATTAAACTTAACTGTCGAAATGCAACACTAAAACACGATAAAAAAAAAGTTGTACGATTATTTAGCCCATTACCTGATTATATTCAGTAGAATTTGGCGAGAAAAGAGCATTGTGGATCGTTGCAGAAATGGCTTCCTACTTTGCCATTTTTGGCAGCCATTTACAATTCGCAGAGGTCGTTATTCGATTTATATCGCCCCGTGGAAAAGCTTGCGAGGAAAATTAGCTTTAGGTTGTGAGAACCTAATTATAAAATGGAGTTACATCACGCTTGGGACCTGAAAACATAGTCTCAATTTTAATTTCTTAAGATAAGAAAAATTCACTCTCGTAAACACAAGGATTTTCTAATATTATTCATATTAGCTTTTGAGTTCATCAAAATTGCTCAGTAATTTTTGGGTGATTATTTTTTCTTATTTTATGAATTTATAATATTTTATTTTTTTACTGCATCGATTTTCTGCAGTTATAAAAGTATTTGCATAACCAATGATATAATATATAATAAATATAATTAATTTTGTAAAAATAAATTGTTATTTTGCAAGATTTTTAAACTTTAAAAGTCGAAAATATTTGCTGTATTCACAATAGGAAGCTTTTTTATTATAATTCCTACTTTAAATCAATGTTTTGCATAAAAATAAATAGAAATTTATATCTGCACTTAGATAAATAAACTTAACAAACGAAATTGCTTTATTTATCTCCAATATTTTCATTAACACTTTTGAAATCAAATGTATCCATTATATTTTTTCGTATGTTTTATAGTTAGAAATTCTAAGTATACATGAAATTTTAATTTAAAAATATGTTACATGAATATATGGATAATTAATTATTTTTATGATTTATTACTTAAGCACTATAGATGAAATGTAGTCTCTCGTATCTTTACATTTAAATTAGAAATACCTTTAATTTAGATTTAAAACTCATATTGCACAAGTAAACACAAATTTATGCGTGTATCATTTGGAAATAATTTTGATATTCATTTTGGTAGTGATTATTTTAAATTTTTTTCTAAGCATCATCATTCACAAAGTTTAAATATTTTCTTTGCAAATATCTGAGTTTACTGAAGGGAATTTCTATTCATGAAATGCAAATTGATAATACTATATTTTATCTATAAAATGAGTTATACTATTCAGTTCATAACAAATTAAAACTGAACTTTGTTCATGTATATTTATTTAATTTGCTTTTCTTCCTGAAATATAGTGTTTTCGTAGCAAATTGTTAATTTAAAAAAAAAAAAAAAAAAAAAAAATACCCACTTTGTATTTTAATTGACATTATGATATTGGATAATAAAATATTTTTTTACTATTTTGCTAAAACTAAGATATCCATTTATTATGCTTTAAATATTACTCTTAATATGAAGCGAAAAAAAATCAAATACGTATGCTCAAGTTACTAATTGATCAAAAAATGAAATGCTTATTTTAAATTTCGATATTGTTTCTTCTGTAAAACAATATTTTTCAACTTCTTTGTAAGTATACACAAGAAAAAATATTGATTTTAAGGATTACCTTAACAATTATATTCACCACAAACAAGAAAACGAGTCAAACATCCTTAATGTTTTTAACACTCAATAAAATTATCACCAGCGAAGAAAAATAACATTAAAAATACTGTGGAAATTATTGTTTTTTTTATTTATAATACATGCATAAAATTTATAAATAAGCATTTGAAATTGTCAAATATACATTTCAGTTTAGAGTTCAGGTATTGATTTCAACATGTAAGAACTGATAACATATAATATTAAAGGCTTGGTTTAGTTTGTAATAACGCTTTATTTTACATATTTAAATTTTTCCAAGGAAATACAAAGGTGGATTTTCTAACTAAGAAGAGTCTTCTAAATATATATATAAAAATGGAAAACATTTGTGATAGAATTAACAATACTAAAGAATTTCTGTTATTAGCTTTGCATCAATTGTTTTATGAAGTTTTTGTAATATAAAATATACTTTTATTATTTATTTATATACTAAAATATAGTAGTGTATTTTAATTTGGCATCAGTTACAAAATATTTCATAAAATTTAAATAAATCAAACATTTCATATAATTGTTCTTATTGTAAATTTTTCACAAAGGAAGAAATAACGTTTATTCATTCATAAATAAAATGTAGAAGGCTATTACAAATTTGTTTTTATGTAATTTTATTTACCTTTTCATACAAATTGAAATAGCAAAATAAAAACAATATTTTCTTAATAATGATAATGAATATAGTTAAAACAATTATAACTGGTAGTTCTTACTCTTTGAATCATTAAACCTTTTAAATAAATTGAGATTACATTCAACTTTTCTTTAGAACTAGTTAAACAGAGATAAATATAATTGCATTGATTTGAAAAATAAATTAAAACTTTCATGTAGTAATTATACTAGGCCTGAAAGCATAATTTACCCAATATAGTCAAACTAATCATCAAAAACAGTCTCTAACTGGAAGCAAAAATAAATAAAACAGAATTACAAAAAGAAACCAAGTAAACATTTTGAAAATATATGTAAATAAAATAATATATTAAGAAGAACACAACAGATATATAAAGTAAAATCTTTTTACTTATAACATTTGAAAAAATATGTTACATTGAAAATATAAATAGTTTATTGACCTAAAATGTGTAGGATAATTCAGAAAAATAAAAATAACAATTTATATTTTCCGACGATATATTAAAGAATTTTGTAATTTTATATATCATAACATTGTCAGTGCCTATAAATAATTTAATAAATTCATTATTTATTTAAGAATAAAGATATTATGCAATGCTCCTTAATACGAAACACAACAAAAATACATAATTTATCACTGAAGTTATTCTATTTTGCAAAAGAGAAAAATAAATTATTCTTAATAAAATGCATATGTAAATACTTTGCATAATGGACTTTGATATAATTTAAAGCAATAAAACTAGCAAAAATATGTTATTTTAAAGCACCTGTATAAATAAAATTTTAATTCTGTTTGCATGATAAAAATTCGGTGTCATTGAAAATGGATATACGGAATTACATTTAAATTATTTTCATTTTAAACTAAAATCTATATTTCATTTTGAAAATTTGCTACCAGTGTTCGTAATAAAATTAAAGCTGCCTTAATTATCTCTAATTTAAATTCACTTGTAAAGTTGCTTATGCTACAATGCAACTAATTTGAATAATGCAGCCTTCAGCTTTTGAGATGAATAATGGAGCCGTGTATAGTTCTTTACTACTATTTCAGAAGTGACCTCTAAATATAATAGCCCGATAGGGAAAAATATTTGTTTGGGGTAAAAGAAATTCATTTTTTTTAGGTTGATGACTGCAGAGATTTATATTGCATAAAGTATCGATTGAACTATTTTAGATATATGTTGGTTGGAAATTGAGAGTTCAGACTTAAAACTTATTTTGAAGTTTATTTGTCCCATTCAGTTGTGAGTTACTGGAAGTTAAAAATTGAAATCAACAAAGAGAAAAATCAGTACATTTTACAGTTTTGTTCTAATAAAGGTGAAAAAAATAATAGTTTTGTTCTAATAAAAGCTGGGTATCTTTAATTGTGTGTGAACGGTGTTTATGATACTGATACCGTAAATTATTCTGAAGACAATTAAGTCAATTTTAGTTTTGTTGATTCTGTTTTGGTATGTTAATGTCAAAGTTACACCTCGTACTTGTAAGCCAGTTTTTGAAAATGTCTATGTAAGATCATAGAAATGATTTAAGTGGACATGTATGTAAACAATCTTATGATCGCCTATGAGCTAAAGATTTACCAAAAAGAAGTAATATCATTTGCATAAAGTAAATCCAAACATATTAAAGAAAGCCTTAAAAATCACGTGAAAAAATGGATTTCTTTCCTCTTAAACTAATATTTATGAGCATCAAGTTTCACTTTTTCCTACAATTTCAATGAGCTGTTTATCTTAAAAATTACAGTGTTTGTAATTTTTTTTTTAATTTTTGAATAAATATTTTTGCCTATTGAATTGTATGTATTTAAATAATTTCCCAATACATTATTTAGTTTCATTAGGTAATGTTTTAAAAAATAATAAGAGGAGACCTGACTTTAGCATTTATTAATTTCGTAAATAAAAAAAAGAGTTAATCGTTATTTCTTTTGATTTGTATTTAAGTCCCATTATATGTGGTAACATAGCATTACGTTTGTCAACATCAACAATATCCATCATCCTTGGTTTTCAAAATATATAAAAATGACATATTGAAAAATGAATAACATTTTCATCAGAATAAAATTTCATTACTATATTAATTATGAATAAAGTTAATTTTAAATAAACATTTTTTCATAACTTTTGCCTCAAGGATAAACTTATTTAAACTAACATGTGTCATTTATACTAATCGTCTCAGCGCTCTTTTGTTTTAAAGCATTTTATTCTCAATTACTAGATATTTTTATTTATATGTCTATTTGAAAAAAAGAAACATAGCTTTTCTTTTTATATTTAATATATTATTCGTACTTTTCAGAGGCAATGTTTTTTACAATATTACTTTTTCAGAGGTAAAAATGATAAAAAAATGAATGCATAAAAAGTCATTAATATGATATATACATCTTATAAATTTCCTATAGAATGACCTTTTTTAGAAATTAAGGTGTAACAGGAATTTGAAACTTGTCGATATATTAAAATTATGGAAACAAAATTAGCAGAGCAAAAAAATTAGTCTTATTTATCAAATATGCTTACAGCATGTAAATTTGTTTTGATTATCTTTGAAATAATAATGCGTAATGCACTTTTCCGATTTGCATTTATTATATAATTTCTTCAGCAGTATTGGTAATATTTTTATTCAAATCCAAAAAATACTCATTGATTACAATGTAATCTTTAATATGTATATAAAAGTTATATATCACAATTATAATGTATTTGATCAGTATCATTATTAAAGAAAGACACTGTTGATAAATTTATATACATACATTGGTTTATCAAGCATTCAATGAAAATTTGCTTTGAAGTTTCATCGAGAAATCTCATACTGAATTTTTAAAGATGTGCAATATGATTCAAATTTAATTAAAAAAAGAAACTTTAATTTTATATATCATTCAATTAACCTTAATTTTATAAATCAATCGATCAATTAACCTAAGAAAAAAAGGTGATACCTAATTCCTTTTTTCTATGAATTCATATATATTTTACTACATTTATTTTCATTTGATATTTCATACCTAAATAGTGCATTTAAATGTCACTTTTTTATGAATGATTGGGATCTAAATGTAAAACGAAATCATGATGACAACACAATAAATATAATAAATAAATGCACACATAATCATCAGTTTTCCTTGGTTATCATAGAGTGTTTATGTCCATGTAGTTCCTTAACATATTTAACATTTTTGATGTAGTATTAAATATTTTATGAATAAATTTTACTTATTAGTGAGTAGTTGCGATCAGTTTTATGAAAAATAATTCTTAATTAATTATCTTTCTGTATTTTTTACTTGTATATATAATTATAATTCAATCAATGACAAAAAATGAATTAAAATTTTGAATACAAAAATATTATCAAAATATTTTTTATTAAAGATAATTTAAATTATAAAGTGTTGCATAATATTATTGTGTTAAATTTTTATTGTACTAACATAATCTGTATAAAATAATTAATTTATAATATAATTAATCTCTGAAAACATAAATTATCCTGATGAAAAGTTTGAATGTCATAAGTACTCTAAGATTCATCCTTTATATATTCTACATCTTAATTACTTCTATTTACATGTTACTAAAAATTATCCATTTATTTCCTTACTGCTAAACGTTGGCCTGATAATGTTTATAGTTATCTATCAGGAATTTTTAACTATGGAATTCACACATTTCTCTATATTTATGAAGGATTTTCATTCATTCGGTTTACATGTTTCTAACAGTTCCACTAATTTTTTTTAACATTTCATAAAAATATAAATAAAGTATTCTTAAAATCAGTACAAAATTAATGAGTAACAAATGATGGAGGATATTTATTTTCTTTTTTGTGTTCTAT
>JAPDSC010080649.1:100799-120192 GCA_026290005.1 Latrodectus geometricus
TAACATGTATCTCAAGGCACAAGCTAAATAATCACACAGATTCCGAAAGTTTGAATCCCCTACGGTTAAGCCCTAGAGCTTTCCTAAGTCAACTGTAATATCCATCAATAGGTGGCAGTCTTCTATCTGATGTGATCCATATAAGGGAAAGATGTCTCCGAATATTATCAGCAGTGACAACAATCAATGGAATATTTTTGTTTTTCTCCCATCGTCCTTTGCTCTTCTTTTTTCTCGATAATCTGCTTCCAACTTGTACCTTTTAGGTTGTATTTCGTAGATCATCCTTTTTTCCCCTTTCTCTTTTCTTTCCATAGTGATATCTACCTAAGGATGCTTGAAGAAAAAATGCAATTAAATAAATCACTCAATAGTAAAAATAAATCGATCGATATAAAATAAAAGAACGAAATAAAATTTCAAATAACTTATGAGATGCTTATAATTTGCGAAAAATATATTTATTCACAGACTTATTTTTCATTTCGTCATTTCTTCAACACATTATGTAGTTACAGTATTCAACACATTTCTTTTCAAAAATTTCACACTTGGACAATTACAATATTTAAAATTCTTCCATTGAAAATTATTATCTGTGAGAAAATTTAAACCCAACAAATTTAATTTTTCAAGATCTAATATTCCTCAAAAAATATTTTAAGTTCAATATTCAATACTTTTCTGAAGAAAATATTTTCTTTGGAGAAATTATTTTTCAACCCGTTTTCAACATATTTCAATTTTAAAATTCTATAAACTTAATTTGTAAATATTTAGAAATAACTATTTTTATGCTACAGAATTAACTATTTCATTAATCAATATAACAAGTAGGTGAAGGAAGACGAATTATTAAATAGCTACACATTGAGGGAGAGTGAGAGAGAGAGAGGGAGGATTTTATATTACAAATAATCAAAATTATTAAATAACAAATTACTGATAAATAAATTTTAATTCTTTAACTAAACACAATTATTTTGGAACACATATTGGCCGATGTATTAGAAACATTTGTGATTTAAATTTAAAATTAAATGCTAGCTAAATATGAGGTAAATATGCACTTCTTAATGACATAAATTACAAATCATTAAAATCCTGCCATAATTAAATTACTAGAAATGTTTAAAATCGGCTTTCTAAGCAATAATGTGATTTTTACATCTTTCCAGAAATCAGAAAGTTTGGATGCTAAACCATATTATATGGGGAATCTAGTAGTGAAATGCACCCAATACCACCCTTTTCTTCGGTCCAATATACAATGATCAAATTACCATTGAATATAATTGGTTATTATTGTATAATATTCTTCATGTCTAGTGACTGCTTAGACAAGTTCTGTGAGATTATTAACCCTTAAAAAGTCCAAAAACATAAAATGATTAAATATTTCGTGGAATAAATAAACTCTAGTATATCGATATGCCCAAATGAATAAGGGACGTAATCCGGACAAAATGTAGTTCAATAAAATAATGATTTTAACTTTCTAATTCATTGGTCCAAGTGTAAAAATTCTGAATATTTTTTTTATTTCATATAAAAATATTAGTTAATCCACATCTATTTTGCTGTGAAATTTTGTATGAATAAATACAATTTTGTAAATATTAAATGAATAGCTATATTAATTATTTTAAATAGCACAATGATAAAAATGTTTTTTTTTATTTTTAGTAAAATTATTAAAATAGCTTCATATTTACGTAATGGTATTAAGAAAGAAATTCAGTCATCAAATACTTAAGTGTTTCATGATCATTATGCACTCACATAACGATTGAAAATGATAACACATTTCAAGACATGTGATAATAAATTCATGCAAGCGTAAAAATAGCAAAATGGACATTGATAATCATAGAGGAAAAATTTGCAATTATTTAGTCTGTCAAATGAAAATAAATTTTTGATACTTTACATAGAGTATAACTATAATATTCCTTTAAAAAGACAAACTTTGGTTGTATAACAATAATTGCATTTATTTTGCTTATAATATAATACTTTTATGAGGAAATCATGCTATATTTCCTAAATCAATTTTGAAGTAATATCTTCGCTGCTATACAATCAGTAAAAGTTATCGGCATTACTGTTTCTTAATCTGAAATGTATAATTAAGACTACAGTCAAATTTAAAACCTTAAATGGTTTCAATGTGATCTATTTTTAACAACGAAACCTAAATGAATTTACAATAAAAAGAATAAACACTTTTAACTGTAAATAATCAACTAGTGTTCATCAGAAAGCTAAATTCCACCTCAATTGATAAAATGCTTGCACACGCGATTCAAACAGCACAATTGAACGCACACATGGAGTTTATCCCCTTTGTTTTTTCAGCAAATATGTTCCAAGGATTTCGGAGCACTTCGTGGGAAACTTTCTTTCCTGAGTATCCAGGCATTCCTAAAGAAAAAACCTCTGGGGGGAACCTCAAAGGAAAAGAGCAAAGAAGAATACGAAGAGGAACGACGAGAAAAAAGCGAAAGAAAAACTCTAAGTTGCATGGCTATTGGAGCATACTGGCAGAGGAAACCTCAATGTCTCCGGGGAGTTTTTTACTTTCCAAGACGGTGCCGATTCTTCAGAAGCTGACTTTTCCTTCTGGAACTTGCTACATGGAGGATAAAATGCTTTTTTCCTTTGAGGGTCCTCCATCTCATCTGCTGTGTTGGGATAAGTTTGGATCACTTTTTTTCAAGAATGATTGGCTTTATTTATGTATATGTGATTCCGGTTTTATATCTTGGAGAACGAGGAAACGTGGATATTGCTTAAATATAACAAAATGCTCTTCCGAAATAGGACAAGGAACTTTTAGCTTCAAAACAGTTGGGAAGTGTCTTTTACAAATTGAATTCAATTCTCTCTTACATCAATTTATTCAACAGTGTTACGATTAACTTCATATGTTATCAGTAATGATAACTTAAGTAATCTCCAGATTAACTAGGATAAATTGATTAAAAGTATCACGAATCCTTCGCTCTCACTTCATTTTTTGAATTGGATTAGTAATTTCCAAATAACCTAATAATCTCCACATTATTTTCTATACATACAAAGAAATGACAAAATGAAAATTGCGTTAATTATGCATTATTTTTAAAGAAAAAAATTAGGAGTTTTTGAACTATTAAATAAACTCAAAACTATTTTACGTTACATGAAAATTCAAGTTAGTCCAATTCAAATATTAGATAAGGGAATTAATGATGAATCATTTATAAATAATAAAGCTAATAACTAGGCAGTTTAAATTTTATCATAACTAAGAAAATTAACATCATATTTAGTTTATTACTTTACTAATATAAAACTATTAATTAAGTATGGGATTTTTTTTCTATTTAATAAGAAACAAACCAATATTAATGTCTTTATTTAGTTTTGCGGGAAAAGAAATATTACAAAATATCCAATTATTCATATTTTCTGAAATTCAATGCACATTTTCAGTTGAAAAATAAGTTGGCATAGTTGTTGCATTTTTAACCTTGAAAGTTCATTCAAGGTGAAAACGTGATTCTAAATATTTGAGAATAAGGATCACAGATCTTTTTATTATATTAATCAATGTATTTAAAAAATCATTTATCTGAAGTTTTCATTAATTATAGCATAATAAAATTTATTTCCAGAGCAAAGCCCGTTAAAGTATTTGGATATCTTAGCAGTAAAATTTTAGTGTGATTGTCTCTCAGTTTGACTTTTCCAATGAACTTTTTTCATGAATAAAGTACTAAATACACATGAATAATTGGCAATATGCAGGATATCTAATCTACGAATTAAATACACTCATGTCTATAAATTAAGGATAATCCACTAGCACACGAAAATCGACAAAACGCGAAAGGAAAAATGCTATCTGTAGAAACAGCAAATACACATATTCAAGCATTACATTGAAATTATAGGAAAGCAATGATTTGGAATAGAAGGAAATCCTTCCGGTCCATATGGTGCTTAGAACCACTATTTTATAAATAAAACACATATGAAGAAATCCGACTGATACAAAATGTCATTTCTAGTCTGTATAACACTACTCCAAAGTGATAGAAATGTCAGTAGAAGTTACAGATGTCCCCGAGTGACCATACCTTATAATGACAGGTATTTGACTGTGATCATAAGCAAAAATAAACAGATGGAGCACAACAGTATAACTGTCGCTTCAGCAATGTCAGACACGGGTACCACCATTTCAAGGCAAACCATGTATAGACGTTTGAGACAAACTGTAACTCTCTGTTACTAGCAGTTAATCTGGAGTAGAAAATATGCAACGGGAATACCATCATAATGGTCTTGTTTTATGTTTTCCGACGAATTGTGGTTTAGCTTGCAATTCGATTCACGTTGTGCGCTCATATAGAGAAGACCACGTTGCCAGTACCATCAAGACAGCATTATTAAACGCTAAAATTACTGTGGTGAAGGAGTTCCTGTTTTTGAAGGCATAAAACTGAGATCCAGAACAGATCTGCATGTTCAAATTCGAGTAATGAAGGCATCCTTCTAGAACATCTAGATAACATGCTAGAACAACATGTTAGTTTGTTTAGTGTTTTCGTGGGCGTTGAAATTTTTATAGATGACAATGCTCGTCCTCACCATTTGAACTTTGTCAATGACTATCTTTAATAAATTAGGAATATAACTCATATGGAATAACCACCATTCGCATTCACCTTGAATCAGATAGAGCATGTATGAATATACTTGGACGACAAATTGCATACCATTTACAACTGTACTGGATTTTCGGAGATCATTATTTGCTGAATGTAAATTGTCTGCCTCAAATTCAGATCGATAATGTGATCCCTCTTCTCATTAAATTATTTTTCAGTTGTTGTATAGCCTATATATGACTTCAGTGCTCCAGAAACTAAAATCTTGATTTTGATATCTGATATCATACATACACCATATCTTTTGTTCTTTCTCATTTGTTTATTACATGGATTTTATGAATAAATCATGTTTGTCTTGTTTCTACACATTTAGTTTGTCTAGTTTCTACACATTCTCCTTAATTTATGCACATTTGTATATTTAACTCAGAATTAATTACAATATGCGAAGTATTTTAATGACTGCGATCATTATCAGTATATACTAAAATTACATTGACACATTTTTTGATATATATTTTGATGAAAAGTTTTTTCTAGTGATATAAATTAAAAAAATGCATTTATATTTATAAATCCGTATTTTAAATTTTTGATATGAATAAATTACCGCTGAAAAGGATTGTAATTAGTAGTTTACTTTTGCAAATTATTAATATTGGTCATTATGCATTTCTTTACCTGAATAGAATATATTAAATCCAAATTTTTCAGCTTAATGCCATTTACATAAACACAACTTTAGAAATATAATCATAAAATACATACAAATTAATGTGTAATTTAATTATTATATGATTGTCATTTAGAAAACTGCAATGTGTGCTTTACTAATGTCCTGTAAAAATAAATAAAGTTATTCAAACTCTTTAAAACCAATATATTTTTTTGGCAATAATACATAAAACTATGAGATGCTATGCATTGAATCACATTTTTTACACATTTCAATAATCCACCGTTAATGTGAAGTATTTAGAAGAATCAATAAAATATGTTCAAATCACAATTATAATTTTAAAGGTTTTCTCTTACATAATTAAACTTACAACACACTATCTAAGACTCATTTATAGGAAATCAATGATTGATAACCCATGAACATTTGATCAACTAATCAAATCGGTAATTTTTGTATAGAGAAGAAATACCAATATTGAATCTTGGGATAAAAGAACCACCTCAAATACTCTGGAATCTTTTTCTCTCAATTTGATACCATTCTCTTTTTTCTTTCCTTCAAAATACTTTTAGAGCTTTAACTACAGCTATTCTAAGCGTTTCCTTCCATATACGTAGATAGCTTAATATTGGAAAGGGACGAACGTCAATTAATCCTTGGGTTGAAGTTTTCTCACCGTATAAACCATAAATCTTTTCTTCATAGCAGACCCTCACTTAATTAGGCCCTGGGCAAAGAACGGTAATCTATCAATTTTAAAAGTGGAAACGCATGGGCCACTAATCATCGTATTGCATAAAAGTTTCTTTGTTTTTATTCTTTTTATACGTAAGCACCGCTAGATGGCAGTCATTTAGCACTTCTTCCCAGTCCAGTTCAGTTTATTTGAAAATATGGTGCACATAACTTATTATGGTCTTATTGTTTTCCATTTGTTTTATGCTGATGGTGTTAGTTCCTTTCAAACTCTAAAGTTCTAATAATACAAATGAGTTATTTGAAAACAAAGAAAACAATGAGAAAATTACAGAATGTTAAAAAAAGAATTTACATAATTTATTGATATAAATTTAATAATATTTCTGCATAAATCATTTTTTTCCCTTTTACGATTTTCATTTGTCAGCGATAGCCATCATGAACTACATTTCTCTTCACTTCAGTTTATTTTAAAAAATGGAACATGTATCGAATATTTTCTTTAGAACTTTTACTAAGCCGACAGCATAAAAATCAATCAGTTTTATAGTTGAAACTACTAAATTTCGAAATCAATTTGAAATTTTTTTGTATTGACACAAATATAGTTTAACTTATGTTTCTTCTTGGATAATATTACTATAAAGTGTTATTTTATATATTCATGTAAATTAAATTATTATAGTGCATCAAACAATCTTTGGATTTATATTTATTCAATTTTTGCTTGTAAACATCATCAATTGATAGCCATTTAATACTTCGTTTTACTTCAGCTCAATTAATTAAAAAAATGGAGTACATGTCAACATTTTTCTTAATTTACATTATGCTGACAGTCTAATTTTATATTTTTTCCTGAGACAAATAATTTACTTAAATGTTTAAGCTGAAAAAATATATTCAACAATTTTTATACAAATTGATATTAATTCAAGACATTTCTATAAGAAATATAAGTAGTAAATGCATAACAAAAATAAGTTATTTTATTTAAAAATAAGTTATTAATCAAGATATATCTATGAGCCTTGAAGTTAAAAAATTAATAAGAAACTATTGTCTTTGTTTTGCTTAGATTTGAAAAACAATATACTTTATCTTCAGACGAAAATAAACATATGAAGTAATGATATATAACCAACCCAAAAATATAACGAATATATATTTGTTTTATATTATTGGCTTTAAATAAAAAGATTTAAAGTAAACTATATCATTGATTTTCATATTATTTAATATTATTTTACATATCTGAATCTTAAATTATTTATGTAATCAAAGTAGGTTTGATAAAACTTTTAAAATTAAGACCACTTTAAATTAATTCCTACCAGTGATGAGACTTTGAATAAATATATATATATATATATATATATATATATATATATATATATATATAATGCTTTAGTTACAATATCATAATGCAGAACAAAAAGGCTTTTAAACAGAACAACCATTAAATAGATATTGGAAAATTGATTAATATTTGGAATAGATACAATAAAGCAACTAGATAAGATTATTTAAATCAGTAAAAAGAGAGAACATATAACCAATACACAAAGCGAAATTTACAAAATGAACCAGATTAAATGAACACAAATGAATCGATTTAAAAGAATATAAATGAAGTAACAACATGGCCAACTTCATCAAGGGCAAAAAGTATGGATTTTCTGCCATAGCTGAAGAACAATGTCTAAATCAAGCAATTACACACTTCAAAACCATACCGGAAAAGTCTTTAATCCATGAATTAATACAAGAAAAAAATTAAAGTTTTCATAAATACCTAATACAAAACAAATAAATAGTTCAAAAAATAAAAACAAAATCAACGTTACCAAAATAATGTTCCAAACTTAAAACCTGCAAACAAATATATAAATTAAAAGAATAAACACTAAGGGCATTTTAAGCCCCTTATGAGACCTTCAAGCAAAGCCCCTTATGAGACCTTCAAAACATTATAGCTCCTGTAAATGTTATAGATCAACATAAATATGTTAACTGCATCTCTTCCCGTAATATGTAAATCTTTTGCAAAAAAAAGATAAATGTTTTATAAAATGTCAAATGATAAAAAAAATGTTATAATGTTAGTATATTTTCTTAAAATATTACTAAAATTAGTTAGTAAAACATATCTCAGGTGATTATAATTTAAAATTTTTATTAATTTTACATTCAATTATAATTAATTTCTAAAAACGTTTTTGGGATGTTCTTTTAAAAGTGCAAAAATAAAGTTTTAAATACTCTACTCTTAAATGCAGAAAAGAGGAAACTCATCAAGCAAAAACTAGAGGCTTCTATATTCGATGTGGATTATCTGCGCATTCGCCACGAGAAAATGGGTTTGATTTCTCTACGGTATCTTCGTTGATCAATTTTCTTTGCGTTTCTTAATGTCTTACTGTACTGTCATATCATCATGCTGGGATAAAAAGTGGATTCGCAGTGATCAAGTTATGAAATTCATCAGTTGTGTCATCATTTTATGCCTGCCTACGTTGCATATCTCTTAAGACAATCAAGAATTCATCGTATGGCAATTTCTAATGAGAAAAAGAGTCATTTTGTTTTTAGTTAGTAGCAAAGAAAGAATACAGAAAAAAGTGTTCATTTTAAAACCGCACAACGTCAACATTTCCAGTGTTATCCTTATAATAATATCAGTTCAAACTTTTCATGAATGCTATAGTTGAGTAGGTATACTAGGGATAGGTAGATATGCAGCTCCTATAGAATTAAGCAAAAGAGAATATGAGCAAAGTACGCAGATTGTACATCCAGCTGTCACTAGGGGAGCAACGGACAAGTTTTCAATATTTTTCCAGTATTAAATGATATCTGCGAGAAATTGGTTATTTCATCATCTTAACAACAATGCATGAAGATCGCAAAATGCACGAATGCCAGGAATACGGAAACGAGTTCTAACTAGATTTCCACTATCACTTAACTGACTCAGCGCCTACGACGTATCTGTTACGTCGCAATAAACTGGTCAAAAAGCGGCTACGATGTATATTTCCGCATAATAGAAATCATTTTCTTTTGCTTTCTCCCTAATTGGTTGTTTGATTGATCGGTGTTAATGCTGAATCCTTGAAGTATTTTCTTTGAAAACTAAAACTCAGCCTGAGTATTACGCCAAATATCTAAAATAATGATTTTGTCACCAAGATTAACTTTAAAATTTAATAATGTATAAATTTGCTATTTTAGAAATAAAATGCAAGTGTGTACAATATTTTTAATTTTAGTCCTTTAGCTAACTGAATAAAACAATTTTATTACAACAAAAATTTTTAATTTCTAAGTAATTTTAAATTACTAACGCTTTCTTTCTTTCCTAAGTTAAGTTTTGATAGTTTTCCTTCTCATGCTAATTATTTCATACATTTTAGTTAATTAAATATAGTTTTTATTGTTTTTGAAGGAATTTTTAACAACTAATTTTGACTGAAATAAACAAATAAATTTCGCAAATGGAAATTATTTAATTTCCATTGAAAGAGCTCATGGCTGTAATAGTAAAATCGATAGGTTTTCCATAATTAATAATATTTACCTTAATTTCTAATTATTAAAGTTAATTTAATTTGCATTTTTACTTTTGTGCATTAATAAAAATTTACTAATTAGTTTACTTCCTTCATATTACATTATATTTTGTTTTTACTTTAATTTCTTTTTAAATACACTTCAAATATTGGTAATAAAACAGAAGTATCATCATAATGTAATGGTAAGACATAATTGTCATAAGAGTAGGAGCCGACATTACTATATATGTGTCGGCTGTTATTTCTTTTTAATGAAACAGTATATTGAAAAATATATCAACAGTATTTACTGTTACACCACATAAAATCATTATTTTAATACATCAATATGAAAAAAATACTATGTTTCAAACATTTCACGAAATTAGAAATTTTCTAATTACGTGAAATGTAAAAAAAAAAAAGTAAAAATTTAAAAACTATTAAATAAAACTGAATATAAAATAATTTTCCAATCTCCTACATGAAAAACATAGCTATTACAATCATAAATTGAATTTGAACATTTCTAGGAAGAGTGTTCAATAATAATGTTTAAAGAATTTACATAAATGAAGAATAAATGCGCTCACAAAAAATTAAATAAAAATTTTACTAACTTGATTGCAAGGTATGAAACTCAATTTTTATTTTTATTTTTAAATAATAAAATTTCATAATCCAAAACATTTTCTTTTAAGAATAATGTAGAAATTTAGACCAAAAAAAATCATAGATAAATCAAAATATTAAAAATATCCAGTCAATTTTTGAAACTAAAATTTCTAAAATGCAAATCTAAAATTTAATGAATTAAATTCTAAAAAGAAAATAAGCATAAAGATTGATTTCAGACAGAACTTGTATATAATTTCCTATTTAAAGTAAAGGAAAAATTTTCATGAAAAATATAATTTGGATAATGTTTAGGAATGACAGTAAAATAATTCTCTAATCAATGAAATAAAAAATAAATACACTAAGAACATTTGTATCTCTTACTAAGAACATTGTATATTTACAATATACCAAGAATAATGTATAATGTAATATATTTATTATTTAAGTTAATTAATGTATAATGTATTATTTTAAGTGAATTGAAACGTAAGTCAATGGAGAGCAATTTATAATATTTTATCAATTTCCTTCATAAAAATCTGGAGGGCCGTGGTGGCCTGGTTGGTTAGGCCATCGTTCTCGTTACCAAAAGGTAGTGAGTTCGAATCCTTGATTAGCTGAAGATCCGTCGTGTTCACTAATGACGACTGGGGCACGTTAAATCCGTCGGGTCGCAATGTCCTCCATGTTACCATTACTAATTAATACCTCTGGAGGTGGTTGGTGCCAGGCTTTTGGTTTTCACTGGTTTCAACCTCTAAATTGGAAGATTCAGGTGGTGCTGCCACCTATGAGCCAAAAGTCGTACTTCCACCTTCAAATGAGGGTGCTCTATTAAAAAAAAAAAAAAACGGAAGACACTCCTTGTCTGACTTCATTCGCCTTGTCTCTGATAGGCGGGCTTGGCGTCACCAAGTGTCATTGGCAACAACAACAACATAAAAATCTGGTGCCTTCACCAAATTAAATAATACTCTTTTGTTTTTATTTTTAATTACATTTATTACTATTTAATCCTTTCTGAATAAATTTCATTAAACCATTGGGAACTTAAGGATCAAGAAAGTTGAATATTGAGTCTAAAATTACTTTTTCTAAAAAATTTATAAGCATTCGGAAATACTCTTTAAAAAAGATTCCTATATACGTGAGAGGAGTTTGTTTCCAGGAAAAAAATTCATCACGTGTGACTTCCCTTACGATTTAAGCATCCTGTTAGTCAGGGAAAGAATGAAAGGGAGGATTTACTAATGTAAATAAAGCTTTTTGATTATTCTTAACAGATGAGAAAATGCTTTCTCACCCTGATTCGCTGCCAAAAATTGTTGACATTCTACTTTTGTGATAACACTAAGAACTTAAATAATAGAGTGCATTTTATTCAAAAGTATTTTCAGAAATTTAAGTCAATAAAAAGTCAATCATAAGTAAATCGATAAATTCTTTCCAGTAAGTTTTTGAAATTAAAAAATTCAAATCTAAAATATAATGAATCAAATCCTAAGGAGAAAGCATAAAAAAAGATTTTAAACTTATATTGTACATAATTTCCTATTTAAGGGGAAGACAAATTTTTTCATAAAAAATATAACTGGAATATTTTTTTATGAATGGCAATAAAATAAATCTTTAATAAATTAAAAAAAATTTGCAAAGAAACTTAGCAATTCTCAATTACACTAAAAGACTCTTTAATTAGGAAACTTTATATAGTAGAGATATATTATAATTATATAAAGTTTTTACATTCGTAATATAATAAAATATTAAGAATGCAATAAATTTAAGTAAAAAAAAATGTTATTATAATGAAGTAATAATAACTTCTTAGTACTTTGCTATATATTATATTATGTAAAATTAAATGTAGGTCAACAGAAACTCATTATAATTTTCTAGTTTTTTTTGTACCATAATTTTGCCAAATTAAGTTGTAAGTAATCTTTTGTTCTCATTTTTAATTTTGCATAAATTTCAGTTGTTATACGATAGACAAATATTTAAAAATAACTTGAGTAATGCACTTGTGGAAACATATATCCCATTTATATTAGAATAAATTGAAACTAAAAGTCTAAGTTACTTAGTATTACATGCACTAAAATATATTTCCATTCTGATCAACAAATGGAGTTAATTTTCATGTGCTGTAACAAGAGATATTTTATCCAAAGTTGTTCAGTTACGAGTCTTAAAAAAAAAAAAAAAAATAAAAAAAATTTAGTTAATAAATTTGGGTTTTTACACTTTCAAATAAACAAACAAAATTTATCGATTAAAAAAGGAGCATAAGTAATATGTATTTTTAGTTCTGCTAAAAACAATTAAATTAACTAAAAATTTTAATAAATTTCTAAATCATTCATATTGTTGAATTCTAAAAATGTATAAATAGTCTAAATCAGCTTAGCTATCTGTGCTGTAAGTATTATAGTATTAAAAGGATTTGTGAAAAATATATATTTACTTGAATTATTTAAATAATAATTCAATTTTTACTTATGTAATTCAATTTTTACACATTAACTCTGCTATTAGTAAAAATAACTAAATAGCAGTATATATTTTTTATATCACTAAGAGGTCTATCAAAGTGTTTAACTCCAGTAATTGAGAAATATGCATTTCCAGGTGAAAGGAAATATAAAGGACGGCAATAATCTCTCTCTCGCTTTCTATCTCTCTCTAGATTGTCACATCTATTAAAAATATTTAATTTAAATTACTTTGAGTTTCAAATTTGTTTTCTAATTCACCAGATTGCTTCATAATAATAGAATATTATTTTGAGTTAATAAGAATAAGTATATTAAATACTTAACAAATAGTGTTTTTAAAGCAATTTATTGTATTTTCATAAACAATAATACGCAAATGAAAATTAATATTTTTTTCATAAATATGTTATTGTTTTGGACTAAACAACTTTACAAATATTTAAATATAGGATGAAAATAATTTTTCAGATATAGTATCAACCGAGGATTTTTGAAAACATTAAACACATTTATTCAGATTGTTATGTAAGTTTTCTAATGCCATGTTTAACTGTTTAAACTCATAACATTTAGATAAATAAATTAAAATATTTAATTATTTTTTTGAAAATAACATTATAAAAATTTTAAAAAATAACTAGGCTTTTTGTTTTCATGAAAAAACTCACCACACTGATTACTACATAGAAATATGTTCTGATAAAATATTGTAAAAATTTATTTGTGCTATGAAAAATATAATGTGGCTAAATATATACATTTAAAAGCTACTTTATCTTACTGTAATAAAAATTTGAAAAATTTCTGTGTCTCATTCAAAGAAGAAAATTCCCATTATACAGAAAATTATGAAGTACAAAAATGTGATGCAATAAATCTAAATGCATGTGCGAATTATAAAAACAGCAATTTAATTAATTAAATTGCTTAAAAACTCTAAAACATGATAATTTAAAGATACCGCTTTTCTTTGAACTTCATATTATCCAAGTCAACCTAAAAACACTGGGGAAACTCTTCAATCACTTTCAATTACACGAAAAACACATTTTTATTATTAATTTTTGCTTTATAAATTATATAGAAAGTAAGATATATGTTTTAGTTTTAAGAACTTTTATTGAGATATACAATTCATTCTGGCAAATTAATAAATACATACAACCCTATATAGGGTAGTTAGTGGTAAGTGACATTCCCTCCCTTTAAATTAATTGATGTGAAATTTTTCAGGGGGGTAGGAAATCTTCCCAATGAGAATGGCGAATAGGCGATGAATTTTGTATAGTTCAGGGAAGTGGTTATGGAACGAAAAAGTACTACATCGGGTTTTGAGAAGGAAACCTTTTTCGCAGATTCTTAAAATTGTTTGCACAGCTGAGGCGGTTAAGTGATGACATGCAAAATGTGAATTTCTCAGCTAGTGCCGTATATTTTACAAAGACGAACGCATGCCTCCCTATGATATAAAAAAATGCCAACTTTGCATATCGATGATTATACATGCAAACAGATTTTGTAATTTAAGTGCTAAGAATAAAGATCCATGATTTCCTGCATTTGTATTTCTTAGTGATGAAGGAAAACTGCGTTATAGATGCTTTTAACATATGCTATAAATAAGTTTAGTCTTGTAAAATTTTCCATAGTACTACCCTTAGTAAATAGTAGAAAAAAATTCTGTGAACATCTGAATAGATATCACTAACATGATTCGAGACCATTTGATTGGAGAAACAAATATTTTCTTGGAACAAGTGCTTTCTAATTTATTGCAAGTTGATTCGTTTACCATCCAGATATATTATTTATATTCAGTGAATAACATATTTTTTCATCAAGATGGGTAAATTCTTGAAAGTCACATATCTTGCATGATGCATCGGTTGTGGCAACATTTATCTTGATCTTTTCACTCATTACACATTCATCTAAACATTTTCTCTTGCGGTTCACGAAATGTTTAATAAACGAGATATCAGTGGTATCAGCTGAAGATCTGGTTGCAAGAATCATTGCGGCTTTTGACAAAATTACAGGAATCTTTGAAGAAAAGATCTATAATCGTTTCTTAGATGTGCAACGATATGCGTGCGATTGAGTTTTACACTAAATATACATTTGATAATGCAGCTTTTGGTATCATTCATTCCCTTTCCAGACACCAATATTATTTTAGGTAGAATTTCTATTATTTCTCTTTCTTCTTCGTGCGTGCAAATAGGCATGTGACCCATTGTTTCTCGATAATTGTTGTTCGGCAGTGTGGGTAATATCTTCCCATATAGAACTATGTGGCTATGAATTTATATATATATATATATATATATATATATATATTTGTGGTAGAGTGTGTACATAAAATGCCTGTTGACAAGTATTAATTTGATTCTTAGTGTTTGATTTTCTGCTATTGAAAACACTAATAAAATCCTTGTTGTTATTTCAATTGCTATTAAATCAAGTGCATTGGTGAGAATGATTCCACTTTCTTGTTTTAGTATCATTTTTATTATTTAATTTACTTCAATTTAAAAATGTTTTTTGTAATTGCATGTCACTTTGTTACAAAGATTTTCAAACAATTTCAAAACAAGACAAAACAGAGCTCGGGGTTTTTCTTTAATTGTTAAATTCATGAGATTAATTTTCATAATATAAATTTATGGACTATGAAGTTACTCATTATATTATAAGAATGGAAATGAATAATATCGAAGCATAATTAGTTCAAAATCTCTAAAGAATTTTCATTATTATATCCTGAGGAAACATTTTAGCTATTACTAACAAAATAAAACTAAAGGAAATAAAAGTCTAAGTAAATCCTTGATTCTGTCATCTGAATATTTTATTCCAATACGAATTTCTCGGAATAAATTTTTACTTTGTTTCTGAGAAATTCTATACTGATATACATATTTGCCCGCTATATCAATAGTGTAAATAAATCTCAATTTAAATGCTTAGAAAAAATTAAGTTTGTATTTTAAAGTTGCGTTCATTTTGAAAAAAATAGGATGTTAGATCAACTAATTAAACAAAACGGATTTCAAGTAAATTATTTGAATAAGAAGCTAATTATAATAAATATGATTATTATATGAGAACCAGAAAAATATTGTATTATTTTCTCTATCATACTTTTGTTTCTGATACATTTTTATATTGCTTAGGGTACGAAAAACATGACTGTCTTATTTAATGGCGAAATAGATAACCTATGTATGTGTTCGATACAAGCAATTGAAAGTATGTCTTTAGATCCATAAATTAAACATGATGATAGTAAGATTTATTCAAAAATGGATTTCAAACTGATATAAAAAAAACACCTAAACAAATCTTGTAATAAGCAAGTTTAATTTTTATTACAATTCTGACTTCCAAGAATAATTTTTAGAAACCACATGTCTAGCTTTTATGTGAAAACAATTCAGAATGAGAGTTTACTAGATTTGTTTTAGGTTAAAAACATGCTGGTATAAATTCATATATTTCTACTGATGAGCATAATTTCATGAAAAAGTAATAAAAATTCCTGTATGCTATAACTTTCTCAGAAATCTGAAAATGAATTCAAGCATTAAGATTGGTGATTTTATATATTTATCTGTAATTCATGAATACAATTAAAATGCTTAGAAGAGTTTATGCGTTCATTAAAATTTCAGTGAGTGTAAATGGAGAAAAAATAAATTAAAAGTAAAAAAAAATGCTATTTTTTTGGTGGATTTTGACTTGTAAACTCTTATTAGTTATTCCGTTAAGGAACAGTCATTTTAATTAGTTCATGAATCTTTAATCAAGAAGAATTTTTTCCTTATCTTAGAATTACTTACATAATGAATGTAACTTATAGATTGCTAAATATTCCTCAAGATTTAAAATAAACTCTTGTGATTTATCCTTTTATAATTGCATGCAAAATATGATCGTAATAAATTAGATGTTAGCCCTCCAAATGAGTGAGGTAAATAATTGTGTACTTAAAATTTCATAGCTTTTAGAAATATTATAGAAATATTCACTATAATGTTTCATAATTTAACCCTTTAATTACATTAAAATAAATAGATGTTTATTAAAGAAAAATTTCAAATGAATAATCATCGAAAAGTAATTACAACTGGAATTTTGACCTATAACAAACTATGCTTGTCCCAAGAATATTAGCATTGATTTTATTATTTAATACAGACATATGCATATATATGTATATACAGATAGATATGGATAGACGGATAAATAAATGGTAATATTTGTCGGGTTTTTTACTTTTTATAACGTATTTTTCAAATAAAAATAGCAATTATTGAAATTGTATAAATATTTTACCCACTCCATGGTTGAAAACTGATATTAAACGATACATTTGTGTTTGAAGTATGCATGCACATCTAAGTGTGCACTTGAGAATTTTCCAGGTTTCTCATTTTGTAATACTTATAATTATTCATTAGCAGCTATGTAAAATAATATCGGAAGGAGTCAAGCGTCACAGAAAAAATTCTATAACTTTTAGATTAGTCTCTAACTTCGATTGCTTGTACATAGAATCAATCAATATTCATTCTGTGTGTAATTTCTGTCTTATTTAGTGTAATTAATGACAAATTGTTCTTTTTAATAAATGCACTATAGGATATACAATGTCCAAGGTAATAAAATTATTTATTTAAAAAATTATAGTTCATTTTAACTGCTGCAAATAACCATTCTGTTCTATAAATAAATAATTGATTTTACAGTGTTATTAACCATTTTTTTTATATATATAAAAAGTGCAATAAAGGATATCAGAATTTATCACTTTTTCTATTTCATAATCTACAGACACTATTCAGGAAATAATATTGTTAAATATGTTTTTCAATAACATAAAAATTACATTTTATTGGTGTAGAAACATTTCATATCTTACAAACTACAAAAAATATTTTCGTCTTCATATTAAAGTTTCAATTACATTCTTCAAGTTAGAGTTCATTACTTATTCTTCTTAAACTATATACATAGTAATATTCACATAGTTTTCTTTCAAATATATGAACGTAATGAAACATTTTATTTCGAATAAATATTTCAAAAATACTCATTTTAGATGACAATATTAATTTTTTAGCATATTTTTGATAAATATGTGTAAAAATGTGTGCTAACTATAACTTGTACTACTACAAATGTTAAGCAAAAAATATTGTAAAAATAACATATATAGAGCAATTATTTCCAAATATTTTATGGAAAATAACTCAATTTATTATAGTTATACACTTTATTTTTTGTCAAAATGAAACCGAATGATTTTCAGAATTTGCGAAAATCATAAGTACCTTGAAATCGATTGAGCCCATCTTCTTAACACCTCTTCGCTTTGCTTGAGAAATGAGATTTGAGCTGAAAATGTATAACTTGAGGAGACAAGAGTGTGTAGAGAAGAAATCTCTATAATTATAATATTTTGATTAGGCCTCTGAAGCCATATCTTGTAGTATTAATGTATAGTTGGAGAAAAGAATGAGAGGAAGTCTCATCATCAAAAATATTGATTATTTAGGTTTATTAAGCCATCTTTTGTAGACATATTTTGATGTTGGAAATTTCCCAGACTTGAAATTATCGAGATTAATTGTTTGGGCTAGATTTTTTTCCAAGACATTATTTAGTTTGATAATGTGTTGTTTTGCAATATTTCAACAAATAAATTAAATTATTTCGCTAATCCTAATTTGCATTAGCATGCTGCTTTACTTCTTTATAATGGAATAATATATTTTTCTGAGAATAATTTGTATTATTTGAGAGTTTTACCCAATTTGTATTTTTCATTTATTCATATCATGTCACATTTACTCACTACATGTCATAGCTTCTAAGCAAACGTAAGCCTGCAGTGCCTATCTTTCATCAGAATTTTCCAATCTAATTGGATTAGATATTCCAGTTTTCAGTTTCAGGGACTTGACAGGTCATCTTGGATATATGTTTTTGCTTCTGATCTCAAATAGTGTAGCATTGCTGTACTAGATCTATGAATACTCCAGTTCTCAAAAAATCAAGAAATAGCAAGGGATTTGCAAAGAAATCTTCCTTGGTAAAGACCAGAAACAAAAAAATGTTGGGAGATAGCCTGGCTGATACCGCATTTACAACAGATAGGATAAAGATTATATTTTCCACTGAATGTAAGGCCTCAAAGGTAGCCACTAGCAAACCTAGAATTCATGTATATAGTTTTAGATATATACTTCTCCCTCTTACTCAGTTCTGAGCCAGTGAGGTTCTTATGAGATTGGTTAATTGACTTAAAAGTCAAATCACAACTTAAACTATTGGGGTATTATTCTTGTATGGCTCATACTAGATGGCTAATCTGGCGATGTTGATCTTACTTATAGCTATATTGATGAAATTGGTTTGTGACACTAGCAAGTATTTTTACCAAGGCGAAGTAAAAATGTATTTTATTACAATTACTAAATAAATGCAAAACATTCCATACATCGTATGAATAGAAAATTATTCTTGAAACATTAAAGTGTGTAATGTTTCTACCTGATTGTAGGAAAATGTAATTTAAAAAATATCGAATTAGCTGTTTGAAATAAAAACATTTGCCATTTTATTAATTTTTTTCTTTACCTTAAATCCTAATAGTTTCTTTGCTATACGTTG
>JAPDSC010080649.1:140192-155132 GCA_026290005.1 Latrodectus geometricus
CTTTTTTATTAACTACAAAGGAAAAATAATGAAATTGACACTTTCTTTTGTGTACACACACACACACACACACACACACACACACACACACACATATATATATATATGTAATATATATGTATGTAAGTGACAGAATATAAATTTTTATTGCTTCTATTATTTTTATGGTTTGGCTTTATTCAATTAAAAAACATGAGGATTCAATAAGAACTTTCAATCTGTTTTGCCACAGTAAGATAAAGTGTTTTTTTAACTATGTTGTACAAAAATGTTTTCATAATTTTAATAATTTTTTAAGTTATAAAAAATTATCTCTGTCTTACTCATATATGTTTTATTTTCCAATTTGTTCCCTCATTGACTCATACTAGATTCCAGAATGTCGATGGAATCTCATTTTTTCTTCCTTCAATCTATAGTATTAGCCTATTAAAATATTAGCCACTGATGATATTTACACTCTCATTTATGTTGTGCTAAATACCCTACATTAGAATAATTTTTTTCTCTCACATAGAATTAAAATTAATTAACTAAATTTAACTTTTGGATTAATACTTGAAAAAATATTGCGATACAAAATATGAAGTGTCATCCAATATAACTATAAGAAATGTATTTGAACTTGCGAGAATGAATAAGATGTATTTTATTAACAACTGAAAATTTAAAAAATTTATATAAATGTATATGTTTGGAGAGGGTGAACTAATAGTAAGAATTGAAAAAAAAGAGTTTTAAAAATACAAAATAAAAAAAATCATATATTTTGCATTCTGTAGAGGTATATTAAACTCCTCATTCGCAAATATTAAAATCTTACGAGATAAATCTTTAATTAAAATTGCACTCTGTTTGCAACGAAATTTGCCATAGCAACTTAAAAGAAAACTTACTTAAACATCTGTGGATTACAAGATTTTCCAGGAAATGCTTGAGCAGTTTGCTTTACGACATCGTATAATTACTAAATAACAATGTTTCTTGGCAAGAGATGGTAATTGAAATTGCTTGATTAGGCAAGAGGAGGATTTTGTGAGAATTCAGCTCGAAGCCATGCAGGATGAAACAGGTAAGGTTATGAAGCCATGGTTCCTTAATCACTAGAGGGTTAATTTCCTTACCTCGTTTCAGTATGCATACTCTGCGTTTGCCTATTACATCAATTTGTATTATGAATTCAAGAACATTAGCGCGCATGATTAATGTTGTTTCATGACTTAGGCTTAATTTTGTTCCAAACAATTAAGATTTTAGTAATCGATAGCTAAAAATACGTCATCTGAGGTAATTTAAATGAAGTGCAAAATTAAAATAAAAGTTAATCAGAAATAAGGCTTTTGATAATGTGATTAGAGATAAAGGATGTATTTGAAAGAATGAAATTAAACTAAATAATTTGTAACACTATTTTTGCTTACAAAGCAATTTAATAAGCTATATCATTGAAAAATTTAATTTGCTTATTTCTCTTGAACAGTTTACTATAATAGTAAATAGCAGTTTATTATTATTTACTATTATTGGCAGCAAGAGCACACATTTTGAAATATAAAGAATTTTAAAAGTAAAATCCTTAAGAATTAATTATATATAAGTAGAAAAAATATGCGGTTAAAAAAGTTGGCTTATATGTAATACTTACAGAAATTAAGTAATTTTGATTGATTTGTTGATTTTGAAAAAATGCTGAAATTACTAAAATATATCGAATACTTATATGTAAATGATTTTAACATTTTTATCTAAGAACAGAAACATTTAATTATGTAATAATTTATATAGATAATATATTTAATTCAGTCATTTTTGCAATTGTTTCTAATGTTAATAATGTTTTTCAAAAATATGTTTACATGTTTATACTTTAATTAGAAAGTTCGATTTATTTGTAATTATACTATATTCAATATTATAAAATTAGAATTTATATAAAATTATTTATTTCATAAAAAAATAACACCCGAAGAAAACTTCTACTCAGCTTTACTTGTAAAAATTTTTATTGTGAAAATCTTACGTGCTCAGAGTATAAAATAAGAAAGCAAATGGAATCAATGAAACAGAAATTGAAAATGTTGCCACTATTCAATTTTTATGTGATTCGCTAGAAACAATATTCTTACAAATATAATTTTGAATTTGAAATAGAATATCCATTTCGATAATGTATAGAAAAATTTTCTTTGTAATCAAAGAAACGGATTGTAAATCTCACTACTAAATTAATCTCAAAAATAAATAAGATATAACAGTAAAAACTTTATTATACGAGGGTAACTCAATCATTCTTAATATACGCACCTGTCATTCAGTAGAAAAATACAAGAGAAGTTTAAAGATATAAAACATTTCATTGCAACAGTTTACTTTCTATTGGTCAATAGCAAATAGCTTGGGGTAGAAAATAATTTGAACGGAAAAAAAAATAGTAATGACATACATTATTTTATTACAACTTTCTATGCTTTTGAAATAGTCTTCAAACAAGAATAATACAATTAACACCTGCAATCATAATTTTGAAATTGCAGATGTTTATTGCATTATTATACTTGCTATTAACATCTGCTACTGTTGTCATTGCGAAGCGTAATTTTACAGAAATCACGTTTTTCCTCTGAATATACAAAATGGAAGTGGAAAACCGAATGTCATTTTAAATGTTTTACAAAGAGCAATTATAATTAGAAATGTATCACGTAAAAAAATTGTTGCCAGCTGCAATCCCAGATACACCTGCTTTACGGAAAACCTTAATAGCAAAAGTTTGCATATGATTACCCCTTCATTTCCTGGTGATTTTTTTGATGTCAAGATAGACGCCAAGATGTGAGTGACAGAATGACGGATGCCGCTATACAAAATCTAAAGTAAGATGTTTTTTGACAATTTTTATCATGAATAATTTTGATAATTTAATCATACCTTCGATATGTTAATGTCACTAAGTTAATTAACAATTTTCTTCTTTTTTTATAGAAAAAGAGTTTAGTAATTTACCAGGGTCGCCCAAAATGTATTCCTATATTTATCACCCATTATTTTTTCTTTTTATTTTGACAAATTAAGGGGTGCCCATATTTACACTGAATCTAATGTTAATATATTACAATCGTATACATACCAAGTGATGCAGAATGGATGTGGCATGGGATCTGTAATCTTGCATAAATTTATTCAAGGAATTATCCACCTGAAAATAGCACTTTCCGTTGGGTGTTTCATAATTTAATCAAACGTTTAGTGTACCAGAATCACATAGTAGATATCCTTAAATTAATTATATGGACATTAAATGGAAGTTTTTTCTTTCTTAAGGTATGATTGTGATAGAAATGTAGATTCGGTTATGAAGTAAGAATATATGATAGTAAATTATGGATTATTTGAGATATTGTTTCTTCCAAACGGTTGAAAAGCAATATGCAGTAAAAATGCATGACGCTTTGTACAGTAGTACAAGATTAACCCATTATGATAGAAGGACAATAAACATTCGCATCAACTAAGTACATTAATGACTTTCGAAAGTTCTTCTATGAAGGAAGATGGTCTTCAAAAGAGATTGAATTGATTTAAAGGATTTATAATTCAGTATACTAATATGATTCCTTTTTCAGCAAACTTAGAATTGAGTTTCTTGATGAAAAACACAGCAAATGATAGAACATCAGTTTTCTCACTCCATCTTCTATGTTGGATACTTTGGCTGGTTTTTCAATCTAAAAAGTATCTAAAAACATGGATATCTTTAGAGAAATTTATTTAGTAATTTTTTAAAAATTCTATAATTTTTATATTATATACCATTTATTTTATTTGCATAGTTAGTGTTAATTGTTGATTATCCTAGTAATTTGAATTCTATATTTAGTTTTCCCCAGGTGTTCACATAAAAACTAAAAATCATTTTCTGATTTAATCAAAGTCAATCTATAACAAATAAAATTTCTCGAAATTTTTCACTTGCGTTGTTGAATTAAACTTAACTCAAAAGGATCTATTCTAGATATTTTCAAAAGATCCTTGTCATAAAATGTATTGTATTTGGTGAACTCAAAATAATTTGCACTTAAAAAGTTATAAAAATTATAAAACAAACTAAAACCAGTTTATTTGAGAGTGAAGACATTTATTGATTTCTTCAAAAGATGAATAATACAGATATTGCAGTGAAGCAACATTAATTGTTTAATTGATTATAAAGTGATCAGTGTATATACCGGTATACTCTTCTCTGCCTAGCCTTGAATTGGTCTAAAGTGAAAGTTGCTGTGCTGAACCCTTAGTAATTTAGATTAGAAATCAAACAGAAAACCTTATCTAATATTTGACCTGCCATCACAGTGAAATCATACAGCGATATGATTTCACTGTGAGGATATTGCAACCATGACCTATTTAACATGACTCTGATGCTTTTAGTGATCATGACAGAACTTCTATGAATTTGAACTCACTCACTTTCAATAACCTAATTTTTAACTAACCAATTAGTTCACCTAAAATAGCACAAAAAATATTTGCAGAATTTGTCTTTAGGTATAATTTGATGACTTATTTCATACACAGTTAGGAATGTCTTGGTATTTTTTTACAACAATGATAATGAGTTGATTAGTTTTCTGTAATTCATGACCTGATTGATCTTACTTATCTCATATTTTGTAAAAAAACAAACAATTATTTCTTACCATTTACTTCATAAACACTATTCTAATGATTTCTCATACTATACGTCACTCAAATAGTTTTCTATTCTATATCTCAAAAAAATAAATAAATAAATAAATAAATAAAATAAAATAAAACTCTACTTTTTTCCGATTTTATTTGATGAATATACTATGCAAATTATCAAATATTAATCTACTACTTCAACAGAATTAAGAACATTCTATGATGTATAGTCTATTTTAGCATTAGTATGAAACGAATAAAAATCCTATTTTAATTTATTGATTATCTACCTAGTTTATCACTTTGCAATACATTTCTATTGACACAAGATATTTATTTTGGTTCAAAGCATGTAAATAATATGCATTTTTATGATTTTTAACTATTACAAAATTTTAGCAACTATGCAACACTGATATAATTTTTATTAAAGAAAAGAAGAAGGCATAAATTCTTTGAGAAATGTATAAAATGAAAATATTTGATAATCTTTGAAATATGTGTATAACATTTGCTTATAATATTTTTGTATTATTCATATTCGAGTGATCTTTTATTAGTTTTCTCATATTGTTAATTGTTTTTAAATTTAATGATCTGCACATTAATTTAAAATTATATGATATAATATTTATAAAAATAATTGGAATAATGATATTAGAGGGGAAATAATTATATAATCTGATGTAAATATTTAATAATTTTTAAATAAGGGAATTTTTAAATGTATTATCCGTTAGCTTACAATAAACGAAACACATTTTTGATGCTAAAAGTAATTTGAAAAGTAGTTTAAAAGAAATTATTGATGACTTTTTACAATGAAAGGAGAATGTAAAGTAATAATATTGTATATTAATGTGTAAAACGTGGATAAAATACAATTAAACGTTGTTTTATAATTTATGTAAAATTCCCACACCTGAGACGTATAAAATATTTAGGTAAATTAAATTTGAACTGTTAAATTTTGCTTTAAATAATTAATTATAATTTAGATCTCAATCATAACACTATGTTTTTGAGACAAGAGAACGTTCATTTATTCTCCGATATATGCAGACACGTAACTTCTAAATAACTCCGACAGCTAAATAATTTCTAATTTAAGATTGCATCGTTCAGCTCAATTGCGGAATTCCCTTATTAAGTGTTGTTCAATTTCGCTTAAATGAGAGAAACGATAACGTCAGGGCTTAATAAAGCGAGTTCATTAAGTGTGTCAAGCTAAATTTGTGAAAGACAGCCTTTCGCTCTCGAATTTACTCTCTTTTGTAATCGAATCATTTCAATGGAAACGTAAAATATTCTTGATTACTAACAAATCATTCATTCAATAAAATCTAGTACAAACACTACAAATATAGTGGTAATGTAAATATTAAAAGAGTATCTAATATATAATTTAACAATAAAGTAACTATTATTAAAATACTACAATCTCTCTTTTAATTTTATTTAAAAATTATCGAATATTATTTGCATATGATTATGTTTAATTATTATTTTAATTGAAAATTATTGCTGCAGTGTTGCGAATGTTTGGTGATATGTGTGGATTATATTAGATTAGGGAAGAAGAAATCAATTATTTTTTTGGTCGATAACTCTAGTATTCAATACTCGTTAAGTATCCATTATACAATTTCAGAATTATGCTAGTTAGAACGATCTCATTTCACACAAAAAATTTGCTTATTCCATTCATTATAAGGAAAAGGTGTAGAAACTGGAAGTCAACAAAGAGAAAAAGCAGTACATTACCAGTTTTTCTTTGATAAAGCCAAAAATACAAGTTAGGATTTCAAAATCAAGAATAGACAATATTGTCCCAATATTGTAACAGACAATTACATGTAATTTTGATTTCATTGATTACATTCAGGTATACTTGATATTAAAGATGCGCCTTGCACAGGTAGGATCACCGTTGAAAATACAATGATCTCCGAATCGCTGAAATCAAAAAAATGTCCGAAGTTAACCAACATGTCAGCATTCCATTTTGTGCAAGTTAAAGGTCAACTATAAAAAAAGTTTGAAATCATATGCACAAAATTAATCAAAAACTTGTAAATAAAACCTTAAAGTTCACAAAAAATAATGTTTTTTCCCCCCCCCCCCCCAACTTGAAATATGATTTTTAACATCAGAAAAAAATGTCATTAAATATGACTATGTAAAAATTGAGAATAATTAATCACATCACACAATTTTGAGATCCTTAACTAAAAATAAATTATTATAAGTTATTTTGCAATATGCTTAAAATTCTGATTTTAATTTAGTAGACAACAAAATGAAAAGTAAGAATAAAACAATGTTTTGTTTTGGTTCGTTTCTGTCTGTATATGTATTATTTTTCAGATATTTAGGCGCATTAAGTTCACACGCAATGCTTTTTCTATTTCTACATTCTATTTTATTACAAATAAACTTTCCTAAAATTAAATAAAATGTGTTTATATTCTGTTCATAATTTTGCAGGAAATTTCTTTTGCAGAATATCTGATTTACAAACAATTTATTTTACCAAAACGCACACTGGTAATCACCTTATTTTCTTTCAATTAGTGGTTTAAATTTATAAGTTATAAGTTTCGTCAAACTTTTATAGGCCAAGTTATGAAGAGATACTTTTTAACAGTTGCAGCATTTCCCCATACTTCTCTTCATTAAAATCGGTCAAATTATATCACTGTTTCATTAAATTAGCATTACTTCATTTTATATCTTATTATTATTATTGCCCTGTAACTCTCGTCATATCATTAACATATTATATAACCCAAACGATAATTTTTAATTATCATGTAAAAAATATTTTGGAACTTAAAACTTTCCTGATTATGAAAATCAAAATTCTTAGTAATGATATTATCATTATTTTATTATCAAATAACAAATAAAATAGAGTTTAATATAAATTACGCATATTGTGTGTGTATTTCATTTTCAGGACAATTAATGAAATACTTTTTAAATTATCATAATTACTGTAATTACTGTAAATATTGGCTGATAAACTATATGATAAAATATGCAAAAGAAATAAATTACAGTTTTTATCATTATATCAATCCATAAACTTAATTGTAAATAAGAACTCTTTGTGAAGAAAGTAACTTTTCTAGAAAAGTGCTTGCTTTATTTAGCATGAACTTTTTATAGCTATTTTCAAAAAAGAAAATGTTAATTACATAAAATGGGCAAAATATATTATGCAAAAATTTACTCCCTATATTTTTTATTGTCACTTACTAATTCATAGTAGTTCAAATTATGTTTATTTTTTTCGTTTGCATTTTGATGGCAAACAATCAAACAAATACATATTGACAAATAATCATGCAATAATATATATTAATGAAAAATAATACATTTTAAAAATTAAAAATTACTGTTTGGTATTGTTTCAAGTTCATTTCTTAAAATTTGCTTATTTATAATAAAAAATTTCTCATTTCTCATTAAGGATTTCTAACCCCTTAAAATCTAAAAAAACGTTAAATTATAATTCACTCCTAAAATGAAAAAAAAAAAATCGTCGATACACTTTTAACTTATTTATTATCTTCGCTTCCATAAACTAAAATAATTCATGTCTTCAGCACACTGATTTAAACATACATCATGGTTGACCTCAAATACTAAACTGCAATGCAGTTGAAGGTGAAGTCATTCATTTCTAAATCAATACAATAAAACGTTTCTTTTTTCATTTATTTCTTTTCACTTTGTTAAAAGCATTCGGATTAAAATAACAAATAAAAAGTTAAAAAAAAACAATGAAATGTCCTTGTGATTCGAAGTTTACAAAAAGAACCAACTTACTTTTCCGATTTTTAATCAACCGAACCCATCAAAAAACAATTACTGTGCAATACTCACGTGATCAGGATATAAAGGAAAGTAAAGAAAAAGGAAGAAAGTAAAGAAAAAATAAAGCTATGAAATTAAAGAGTGTGTGCCATTGTTAGGTTTATGGAATAAACCCAATTTGAAATTAAAATAATTTTAGAATATGTTTTCATATTCTGTGATTTCTGCCTTATATTCTCTTTGGATTGCAATTGTTTTAGTTACAGAATATTACTTAAATTGAAAATAAATGAAAAAAAATGATATGAAAGGATTTATGTAAATATTTATCAGCATTTTTTTCTACAATTTCAAAATTTAATTGTTTATTTAGTTACTATTATCATTAAAATTATATGTTGAAATAATTTATCTTATATTTCTTACGGAGCAATATTTCCAAGTGAACATTTAAAAGAAAAGCATCAGAAAAATAACTTTATATTTGTTATGAAATTAATAATCATCTAGAAACAAATTTCCGTTAACAATTTTGTTACATTAATAATTATCAGTATACACTTTTATTATTTTAATAAGGATAATATAAAAATTTAAAAACGAATAAAATATCTATTGATTTCATACAAATAAAAAAATGAACTGTGTAATTTCTTCTGCATTTTACCAGAAACCAATGTAACTTCTGTAACTATTAACTTCCTTGGAAATCGAAAATTATTAGCCACCTGGACGTTAATGTTTTATATATATATTTTGAATGGGCACTCTTACCGCAAGAACTACTGGACAGTCTGGTGCTGAGTATAGTGTGATGGTGCGAAGCAACCATTGAAGTAAGGGAAGGGTATATTCCCTACTAAAGAACATCTGTTTGTTATTGTTCCTCTTGGACAGATGATCTTGTTCAGGGATACTGCGAGTTAAATAAAGCCTATTTTTGTTTGGTTCCATACTGTATGCATTGTATTCATTTTTGTGCAACTATGTTTTCGTCATCCTTTAACTACAAAATGATGTGTCTCATGTCTGGATTTCATGTCCCTCAGATGATTTCTCGCGGAAAACCACCTTTTGCTGAAGTTTTGCCCACCAGTGTATATATATATATATATATATATATATATATATATATATATATATACGTATTTACGTAACGAATTGATTATTTATTGGTAAATCACTTATTTTTTTTTTTTAGTTGTAAAATACCTCGTATATTTAGAAAACGTAATTAAGATAGTTCAGAAAATAATAGGGGTTATTCATAATTAATTTTAATAACTATTTATTTTTATATGAGATAAGAATTCTTGACGAATTTTTGCAAAAGAAATTTTAAACTATTATTTTTTGTTGTGTAAATATTACCGTCATTTAGAATTGCATTTTGTATTTTAATCTAATTTGCCATTATATTTTGTCAAGTACAACCATTTAACTGAGTTGATTTATTTGCTTTCTAATGAATTCGCTGTGAGGGAAATTATTTAATTTGTTGTTTCATATTAAGAATAAAGTTATATTAATTGTTTAACACACTGAAATGAAACAATAAATTTAAAAGTCGAACTTTTATTGCAAATTTTATGTACATTATGATTGGAAAGAAATTCGGAATTGCAAAAATAATGGAACTAATTGCTGGTAGAACATCGAAAGAATTTAATCATACAACTTGATAGAAGTATTCCACATAAACATGCATTAATAATACACTAAAATATTAGTTAGTGATAAATATAAGTTAGTACTTTGAAATAAATATTTGTAAAATATTGTATAAAGTTTTTCAATACAAGAAACCATTAAAAAGTATTTTATAAATAGTTTATGTCAATGCATCTAAGTATATTTCTTATCTAGTTACAAATATTATTACATTTAATATTTATATAATTACTTAATAAAACATTTAATTATTAATCACATGTACATTTAAACTTGAGGTTTTAAGAGTTTGAACACTTGTGTTATTTACAATTTATATGTGTTGGATGTTTCAAATAAAAGATTTTTATTAAATAGTTTTCTTGAATATGTGATTTCTACTTGAGGTATGTTCGTCATTAACATTTTATTATTGAAACATTTTCATTATTCGTATAGAAAAATTAATATATATTGAATACATAGCGATAATTCATCATAATCTTCAAGTACATTTCATAGTTTATATGCAATAATAATTCAATTATACTAATATCCATCAATTCAAATATTTTATATGTTTGTAAAAGGAATGTTGTGATTTTTTTGTTATTTAAAAGACAAAAATGTAGTTTGCTTGTTAATAGAGTGGGATTTATTTCACATAAAAATTGACTGTATGTTTTTTTTATGAATTTATGAAAAAACAGGCGTACTGTGTGATTATAGAATTACACTTGAATATAAAGGAAAATCATTAGTTAAATTTCATAAAAATAATATCATTTATATTGAATTCGGTGGAGGAAGGACTGTCTTTTGATAAATATCTTAATATTTCTGTTTTTAAATAAAATTATATGCTCAAAATATTGAGAGAATATTTATAATAACAATGATATAGAAATAAGTAACTTCTTCGTTAGAACTAGAATAATGTTTAAAATTATAAAAATTATAATGTCAGATGTAAATGAAGTTCTTATTAAAATTTTGGAATAAATGATTAAAATTCTTAAACAATGAAATAAATATACATCGTGGAATTCAATTTAGTATGCTGTAAAGGATTCATAAAGGAAAATCTGAAGATTTGCAAGTTTTTGAACGAAAAAATATTATACTGTAGTCATGTAATTATATTATATTAATATTCACGATGAAGAAGTTAATAAATATAGCGTAAGTCTTCCTTTGTTTGAGCTTGTAATTTATTGCGCCAATAAGACAAAAAAGTGTATAGTTAACCAGTTATATAAATACCGTACAAAGTAACATTTTTTCCAAGCTGAACTATGTTTTATCTTGGGGGAACAACTGCAATCAATGAAACATTTATACATCTTTCATAAAAGAATATTGAGCTACACGAAATAAAAACATTTTCACAAATGAAATGTCACTGATAAGGAAATACGCATTCTGTTGTGTCAATAATGGCTTAGAGAAATGTTCGATTATTACATTCTTTGTTATGCTAAGCATTATTTTTGAGAAAGCAATACCTATTATACTTTTTATTCCTTTTCTATTTACTGACACATTTATTTTTGTGAAAATGTGAAATTTTGTCTTTTATTTGTTATCATAACAGAGTAGTTAAAACTAATTAGTATAACGATTCAGGAAAAATAAGTAATGAGAAATGATTAACCATACAAATCTTTAGTTTTCAAATATATATGTTTCCCTTTCATCATTTAAGTTCTATTTTAAATTTTTTTCATCAATAGCATGCGTATTGTGTAAGTTGGTATACGTATTATTGTTTTTATTGGTTGGTATTGTCTAAAATAAGTTTTTCATTTGATTTTTTTATTTATGATTTTAACTCCTATCAATTTAAATTTAAATAAGCAATATGCTACAACAATATTAAGATACAAAATATCATTTTATCATATTTTCAAAAATTCTAATTTTAAAGTATACCAGAAATTTTATAATGAAGTATGTTTTTATATGAATTCTCTGTTATAGTTTATCATTAGTTTGGTTTGAGTTTTACTTTTGAATAAGTGCTTATGAAGCATTTCTATATTATTTTTGTTTCCATTTTTCTGTTAGCATACTTTATTAATATTTTGCCATGTTTAAAAATGTTTAAATTTTTTTCTTCGTTAATACCATAAGCAAAATTGAAATAAAAACGTATTTTTTAAAGTCAAAATGTTATTATAATGTATTATAATGTATTACAAATTGTCTTATAAAAATTTAAAATTGCGTACATAACAGTTGATCATTATACATTTTTATTATATATAATTTAATAGTTGTCACTTAAAACTTAATAAAAAAATACGATGCCTTTTAAATTGACAATGAAACCCTTACAAATCTCAATATTTTTATATATATATTTGAAGATTTTTATTGCAAATTTGATCATCGTATTATTTTCAAAGTGAAACGCACTTCATACAATATTGTCATTTGTTTACGTCAGATTTAAAAAATGCAACTTTTCCATTAAAACGTGAGAAAATATGTAATAAATTGCAATATTAAAATTTAATATTTTCTTTAAAACTGTTCTAATGACGATTTTAAAACAATACACTTTTATGTCCCAACTGTAAGGAGCAATTTTTATCGAGTGAATGGGAGTAATAATATTTCGAATTTATTCCCTGTATATAATATTTTTTAATTACTCCTTTCTTTCGAATGCTGTTAAACCTCATTCGGGTATCACATTTACTGCTCTTTGAGGTAGATAAACACTTTTTGGCACATTGTGTTTGACAACTAAAAAATAAATAATAATTTTAAGTTGCACGGAATAATGACTTTAACTCCATTGAGATTCAAAGAAAGATATTCAATTGTGATTAAAGTCTGATGAATATGTTTGAACAGTAAAGTATTTAACAGCGAACAATTAACCAGTTTAGAAATACGTTTTGCATTATTAAGGTGCGATATCTATTCTTGAAGCATCTTTCGGAAATCATAAAGCAAACTGGAAATTATTAGATCAATCATTTTATTTGTAACATGGCATTTTACATTGACACTTGGCAACTATTATAATTATATAATTAATTTGTAACCTGCATATCCGTTCTGTATATATTAAAACAGATGTGAGCGTCAGTTTGCTTATACAATATTTAATAAAATGGAAAGAGAAAATTTTGTGTAAAAATCACATAACTTACTCAGGCAATTAAAAAATTATATATTATTTATTTCACACCCCATATATACATTCTATAAATATTAAATACATATTTATTTATGCATTTATTTAAATGTTTGATAAAATGTGAAGAGAAAACTTTGCTTAAAAATCACGCAACCTATTGTGAATCTTATTAGATACAAAGTAAAATCTAGTTTGTTTTTTTTTTTTAAATCCAGATGAAAAATTTATGAAAGTTATGCAGAAATAAAATTTATCTTTCTTTATTTAGAAAAAAATTATATTGGAAAATATACATAATTTTTGATAGGAAAGGTTCAATAAATTTCAATATTGAACATATAGAAGAAATATTCAAAAGCTGATATAGTGGAAATCTGCTTTTTAGCATCTCATACTTGGATTAATCAGGATATCCAATTCAGATCTTAAAGGATGAAATTATTCATTGAGTGACGTATAAGTGGAAGCGAGACATGTTGACAGTTTAATGGAATTTTAAACTCTGCTGCTGACATCTGACAGATTTCAAAATAAAAGGCCCGTCTTATACACAAAGGAAGTAATATATGTTGTCATGCAAAATGCGAATGACACGGAAGTCGAAAAGTCAGAATTTGAGACATAATTAAATAGAGCTCTTAAAAATATGCGGTTTTTGCTTAAAATAAGCAACACTACTTACACAATTCAAATTTAAGCTCTTATTTTCAATGAAAGCATTAAACCATTAAAAATTAATGCTTTTCAGAAACAAATTTAAACATACATTTTGTTTTATATTATTAAGCTTTTGATATTAAAGAATGTGCACAAGTGATATCAAGATTATCAGAAAATAAAATCAAAGTTTTGAATATTACATTTAAAATTTAATCTTTTGCAAAACAATGAGAGCAAATTTTACATGAGTGAAGCTAAATACAATATTCTTCATTAAAATTTACACAAGAACAGTTTTGCCAAACAATATAGTTAGCATTGGTCACCTGTTATTTTATATTTTAAATGATAAAATAATCTGAGAATGTTAAATTATGAAAAAATGATGAATACAAAAGTATGTCAAGCTATTTAATTTTATATCAAGAACCAACTTATAATTATTTATAGTTAAATAATTTTATTTAAAGTAAACATGCTTAAAGAATTATTATCGATGTATTTTTGAGGAAAATAAACTAAACATTATTTACAGTAATATTTTTAAAGTATATTGTAAAATATTATTTTACAGGATATGAATTTATTTTAATTTTTATGAAACTTAATGAATCTGGCTTTTGATTTCTTTCATTCAGATCTTAAAATCAATTCCTATGCAATTACGCACACACACACAAACGATTTATTTACTTCATTTCTTTATAAGAATATAACTTTAATTTTCATTAATTAATAAGTATTATATATAGAAAAGGAATTTCGTTTATCTCAAAATTATATTTGTATTTATGGAAAAAAATTTCTTTACTAAGGGCTTAATTAAAAATAACTTATTAAAATCAATCATAAGTAAAATAAGAAATAAGGTAACATTTTGATAGTAAATACATATCCTTGTATTATATTGTAAGTATCATAATATTTCTATTTAGAAACGCATTTAATATATATATATATATATATATATATAT
>JAPDSC010080649.1:161862-181823 GCA_026290005.1 Latrodectus geometricus
ATTTTAATTAATTAAGGGATAGATTATGAAGACGTACAAAACTTTTATTTAGCATTTCTTGAATGTTTTTATAAACTGTTAATATGATGAAATAGTGCGGCATTATATGAACTAAACTTCATGAATAAACGTCATTTTGAATTCTTTTATTAGGTTGAATAAAATACCGAATCACTTTTGAATTAATTTTTATACAAGAAAAGAATCATTGAATGAAAATGGGAGAAAGACATTATATTTACAAACATCATTATATTAATTCATGAAGAGTAAAAAAAATCAAACTTGTTTTCACAGAAAATAAAGTTTCCTGTTTTTATTTTGTCGATTTTTGAATAATATCGAAAGCATTATTTAATAAATCCACTTTCGATTGCAGTATAATTACATGTACAAGTATATTCTAAATTTTTATATCTACGCTTATTTCAAAATATGCATATATTATATTTTTCAAATGGTTATAGATAGAATTTAGTCAAAAATGAATAATTCATTATTTATTAATATTTCTGAATCTCAAGTTTATTTTAATACTGGGATTATATTTTATTTAATTCAAAAAATGGAAATGACATTTGCTTAAAAAATAAATTTAACTGATATGTTGTTTTTTTTTAGTTAAGCTAATTCTGAATTATATTATCCTTAAATATAATATTTCTAATTATTGAAAAAATTTAACTGACTTTTTCATCGATAATATCACAAAAAATATATATAAAATACAATTCATTGTATTAAAGCTTCACCAACGTTATTTTATAATTTTCAGATTTATTTTATTTAATAAATTCAATAATGAAAAGAAAATCAAATGAAGCATTTTTTGTGTTATATTTTAGTAGCTCAACTTTTGTTCAGTGTCTCCATAATGGAAAACAAAGAAAACAGACGCAAGTCATTTTTGTATATGCATCAATGCTAGTTCTAACAACACTAACTCTATTTTTACTGCCAAATCATCTCAAACCGCGAGAAATATTATGCAATTCAAACATAGAAACAAAAATAAAAGAAGTTAAAAATTGTTTCTAGAACATTCGATTCTTGGTTTTTCCTTTATTGCCTTTCGAAATTTCAAATAAGGTAATAAGAAGAAGCGAGTTCTCAGAAACTACGTAAATTTATTGAAGTAAGTGAACTTTTTTTTATGCTGAGTGTTCTTCAACATAGACCTAAGATGGAAATGCTATTATCAGATGCATTGTAAACTTTCCCAGATTGGAAAAATATGTATTTTTATATTTATTTTCTTGCAACCTTAAACTATAAAAATTGTAGAAAGGATATTCGTTTTACTCTTTTTCCTATTATTTACTCCAGATGCCTTTCATTTTCTAAAAGGAATATCTATCTTTCCATTATATTCTTGCAATGAGATCGATTTAATATTTATCAAAATCCATTTGAAGATGTAAGTAATAAAATTTTGTGATTGTATATTGGAAATTTCTTGTATAATGTAATATATAAGCCATAAAGGAGAAAGAAATAATGGTTTTAAAAGTTTCTAATATGTGTAAAATGAATTTTCTTAAGTACTGTAGCAGACGATTTTATTTTATTACAATAGATAATTTTTTTATTGTAAATTTCATAATGTTAAAAATTAAAAGAGTAAATTATAAATTTCTAGAAAAAGCAGATGAAAAATTATTAAGCGTTTCTTTATTTAATGAAATAATAAAATTTACAATCAAATTTCGAATGAAAATAAAATTTTTTGTACTTATAACTTCAATGAGAGAGAGGGAGAGAGAGAGTTAGAGCTTTATTATCTTTACTCAATCTATCCTACTATATCCTTCGCTCAAATTATTAAATTTAGATAACTCTAATCATAGGAAAGTATTATAGATTTAGAAAGCACTAAAATATGAATTTCAGCACTTCTAGTTGTAAGATTAGTAATTTATCTGTCCCTTCCCTAAAACGAAAAGGCATGTTTAAAGTAGCCATAATTTTTTATTCATAAAATATCTTATACACAAACATATCACCTACACAACATTAGATAAACCTCAATTTGGGTCATTAAAAGTTTTGAAATTTCGAAAAATGGCTATATGTTACGACTTCAAATAATATTCAGTAGTGCAGTTTCAAATAATATTTGTAATGGAATCTTACATACTCAACATCTGGACAAGATATAGACAAATCAATTACTAAGTTGTAAATCAATAGTAATTTTGCTGCAACCAAAATTATAAACCCAATTTGTCAAGGACTTGTCAGAAAAACACTAATGTTTGGAGAACCAATAAATCTAATCATGCGAAGTATTAACCCGTTGAAGGCAACTCATGCTTCAAAAATCAATAACCTTGGAAAAACTATTTATCTTTAATCAATCATCCTTCCAGCATCTTCTTGTCTAGTACTTGCCTAGAATTTTCCTTTTTTCGTTTGAAACAATTGTTTCTTGATATCAATCTGTTATCACACTGTGCACTGTCTTCCTTGTTATCAGTAGTGATACAAAATTTTTTTGGAAGCAGTTCAGTTTCGCATTTTAATATGTTTTTATACATTTATTTGCCATTTAATATATAAGTAATGTGAACAAACATAAATCATGAGGGAATTAAAAATATGTGGAACGTTCAGTATAATATTAGGCGAAGTTAAATCTGCTGCAAAAGATATTGATTAAAACAGTGAACCTAGTTAATGTCTGCTCATGATAGTGATAGTGAATTTGAGAAGCGTAGTGAAAATAACGAAGGATCTGAATCAGAAAAAACATATTTTTAAACAAAATTCAAACAGTTTGAAGTAAAAAGAAACAAAATCAAAAAAAATTGGTAATTGATAATACTAATAAAGACAGCCAGAAATTATTAAGTTTATTAAATCAACAAAATCTGCAGATGCAGTAAATGAAGTGTAATTGAAAATGCTATCAGCACTAGAAACCAGAAGATGGCTAAGAATTATTTTATTGCTCACTGAACGTCAATGAATTAGATAGCAAAATTGTTATAATAACAATGTATCCTCCAAAGCAATATACAAATAAATGAAAATTCTTATATACTAAGCATTATTTCTTATAAAGCCACGTGAAGAAATGAACTATTGTTGCTAAATGCTCTCTAGGGCTATAAGCTGCTAAATATTCTCTAGAGAACTCTGCTAGAAATCACTGAAGACAATTCAAGGGAACCCAAAAATATTCAGTGACCAACAAAATAGTTTAAAATTTGCAAAAGCTGATGTTTTGTGTGTTCATCATCCATAGATAATAAAACTACAATTTATTACATAAAATGTGTTAATTTTTTTGTAAAAATCATTCTTCTTGTGTTTGTTAAAAGTGTATGATGATTCAGAAACTTTATTAGAGCTATATAATTCTACTTTTAGAAATTAGGAATATTTTATCTTCTTTTACAATAAAAACGTTTGTTTAAATATAAGTTTCCCGATTCAGTGGTCTAATCATTTTTCATAACCTTATATTTTTTTAATTTAGCACTCATTTTTAAATAAAACATTAGGGTGAACCAGTAACATCACATTACTTCCCTTGACATTGTCAGGAGTATGCCTGGTTAAGATCTTGAAGAATGGTTATGTACTACAGTTTGCATATAGGTATTTTTAATCTGGTTTGTGTACTGGATAAATTTGTCGGTTTACATAAAAATAGCTTACATCTCCCCAAAGAACAAATTAATAGTTTAAGAATCATGTCTGTGTAATTTAACAAGGTATAGAAAAATTAAGAACAAAATTGTAGGATCGTGAATTTTGTTCCAAGTAATACCACATATACACACAACGAAAAAAAAAAAAAAAGCACGAACAACGCTACTGGCTATCATGTGATTTCCATCGTTATTAGGCCTAAAACAAGTCGTAAAGGAATGCATTCATCTTCAGTAAACTACTTAGATCATCATAAGCATTAAGATGACATAGTCTAAAGAATGTTACAAGAGGTAACTCCAAAAACGTACTGAGTCATCAGTGATCTAGAGTATATATCACTTAGAATTGTTTCATTAGTTGTTGAAAATGTCAGCACATAATTATACGTAAATGCATGTAAATCTTTTTAACATTGCATTTCTATACGTATTGTTGTTTTATAACTGTTGTTTTATATGTATAAAATTAAATTTCTTCCCTATCTCATGCAGCTTTCGTGAAACCGTCTTTAGCTTATGAATTTTACCATTAAAAGAACTGTTAACTGTTAGTAAAGAATGCATTTTATTCATTAAAGTAAGTTTATTTTAACTTTAAAAAAGACAGTTCCTCATACTAAAACCAATGTATACTGATTCACCACCACATTGGATATTATATTCATTGTATAATTAATATTTCTTATAGGCCCATAAATTTAATCAATAAACTATTTTAGTCAGGGTATCAGATTTACTGTATTCACAATAAATATTTTGAATCATAATTTGTAATGACCAACATATTCATATAAACAAGAATCTTAATATTTTTTATTCGAATAGTTTCAACAATTTAAATTTGGTTGCGTTGAAGCAATGTGAATTATTTTTAGCTGTAAGTAATGTAAAAATGAATAACTGGTTATAATAAAAATGAATTACAGAGACTTTAAATAGCTATCGAAGTATGTAAAATAAATGGGAATTGAAACAAAATCTGACATTATATATTTAAATAGTATTCGATTCCTGTTACCAGCTGAATATGTTGAGGAGAATTTAGTAGTTCTTCATTATAAACTTAAGAGACTTTATCATATAGCTTATCATAATATTTCAATAAAGCATAAATATCTCATATTTATGTTTTTTCCAAATATCATGATAAAAAATTAATGTAAAAGGAAATTAAATTTTTATTAATTTCTTTTTAAATATTTTATTCTAATAGTTGACACAATAAGTGACGATATATTTTGAAGTAAAAACTTTAAATAATATTTTATTATAGATGCGAAATGAAAAATTTCAAATTTTTCCAGGCTTTTCTGTAAACAGCAAGTTAAATCATTACTCGTGTTTTATTAACTGTGTCAGCTATATTAACACTTTTATTAAGACAGTGATATACTTAGAGCAGGGATGGCCAAACGTTTGGGGTCCGCGGTCTACTCCACATTAAAAAAATCGAAGGCGGTCTACCAATGGCAGAAACAACGTATATGTTTATACATTTATTTTCGGTAACAGAAAAAATGGTCTATTATTTAATTTTTCATATAAAAAAAAATTAGTATTTACAAAATAAAATTTTATTGACGAAAATTATCAAAGTATTCATATACATAAAAATCGACCATCCAATTCACTTTGTTTAGATGAAATTTGACACTGTATATCTGCGACAAGTTTATCATATTGTGGCTGATACGAGCTTATTGAAATGCGTAAACACGAAATTATATGCACATCTGTTAAACGCGACTGATGTTTAGTTTTTATGGCGTTCATAGTTGAAAAAAGAAATTTGCAAAGATACATCGGTCCAAAGTATGATTTCAAATACAAAATCAATTTGTAAATATTTGGAAATGTTTCCTCAGAAATTAATTTCCGAAATCAGTATCGCTAGATGCTCTGGATTTAAGAAATAGATCTCATCTTAATTTAATAATTTCTTCTTAGACCGTGACTGAAGTGATATCTATTAAATGTCCTTTTTTTCAGATACTCCATCAATATTGACATTTTCATTAAATGAGGAAATATAAAAAAAATTGAGTATTTCTTCCAATCTAAATAAGTCAGTGAATTTTCAAGTTCTTCAAACAAAACATCTAAGTGTTCAACAAAATCTTCGAAGTCTCGGTTTGAATTATGGATGCACTCTTCCTCCATGTTTTTGAAGTTTCTCAATTCATGTTTTCTTAATTGAGACGCATATCTTTTGATCATTTCTTTGAAAGTTTTAATTGCACTCATCATGCCTGTTAAACATTTATTCTTTCCTCGAAGATTTAGGTTTAAGTCGTTAAGTTTTGCACTCATATCACAAAGAAAAGCTAGTTTCATGAGCCATTTCCCATCTTCCAATTCAGTAATGTGCTCTCCTTTCATTTGTTGAAAATTTCTTATTTCTGGTAACAGAATACGAAATCTTTTTAAAAAAAGCTAAATGGCTTAGCCACCTCACGTCTGTTTGCAATAAGAGATCTCCGTACTCTGATTCATTTTCTTCCAAAAGCGCCCGAAATTATCGTCTCTGAAGACTTCTTGAACGAATTGAATTGACGGTTTTAAAAGCAATTTGCATTATATCATTATACTTTAGTGTTTTTGAACACAATACCTGTTGATGGATAATGCAATGATAGCTGATAAAACTGGGAATTTCCTCATCATTATTGCATAAGGCAATAAAACCAGTTTGATTCCCGACCATTGCTGGAGCTCCATCCGTTGTAATAGAGACCACCTTATATATTGGGAATCCTGTCTTATCAATAAAGTTTTTAAATGAATTGTAGATATCTTGTCCACTCGTTTGTCTTTTCAATGGAATTATAGTTAATAATTCTTCTTTTGAAGTCATATCTTCGAAAACCATTCTCACAAAAAGGCATAACTGTGCAATGTTACTAATATCTTTGGATTCCTTAAATTGAAGTGATAGGAACTTACAAACTTTTAAATCGTCATTTAATAAATCTTCCAAATTATAATTCATAGTTTCAGTCCATCGCATCACAGTGTTACGCGACAAAGAAATATTATTTATTGACGATATTATTTCAGATTTGTTTTTAAAATCGTGGAAAAGCACTTTTCCTGCTTTAATGAAAGTTTCTTTTATCAATTTTCCATCTTCGAATGGTTTTTTTCGCTTTATCAAGATTTCTGTAATTTTAAACGACGCCAATGTTACTGCTTTAGCGTTGGTGCCTGGTTTCGTAAATACCGATTGCTGTTAATGTAAATTCGACTTTAATTCATGCTCTTTAACTTTTCGAAGTTCACTGCCGATTGGAAAGTCTGTAGCGTATTTTAAGTACATGGTTTTAAAATGTCTTTCGACGTTTGCTTTTTTGGTAATGCCACACTTGACTTACATATGAGACAAACACATTTCTCCTTCACCATAACAAAAAAGAAATCATCTTCCCACTCATTGTGATAATGATATGTTTTACTTATCTTAGCACTGGTGCCTGGCTGAGTCATTTTCGAGGGGTTGTTGAAAAACAAATTCATCAGTTTCGTATCAACTGTTTCAAACAATAGTTTTGAAACAAATTCATATCTGTGCGGTAGGAAGCGAGTGACCTGCCACGTAAGACGATTAACTTAGAAGTGAAACTAAACGGCCAGAAGTGACAGGTAGACTAGACGACTCGGTGGGTCGCTATCATGCACCGGCTATTGGATATAATCTAAGCATCCCTCTTTGTCAAATTGTTTCTATTTAATTCCACTGTAAAACGAAAAATTCAGTGCCTTACTTTGCACAGTTTGTTTTAGGTTTTAAAGTAAAAATTGTAGTAAATTTTTATTTTAAATAATTCATTAATTCTATGACATAAGTCATAAATTAAATTGTTAATATCCGAGATCACTATCGGGATGGTCGCGCGGACTACCTAAAAAGTCTTCGCGGTCGACCAGTCGACCGCGGTCGGTCGACGTATTGGCCATCTTTGACTTAGAGCATGACTTGTATTAAAAATATTAATATCAAAAGTGGTATTTTCAATGAAAGCATATCAGTAAGACTAATGACCACTATTTTCAAATTTATTAAAATAATAATAAGTACAAATCATAAATTTAAAAAAAATTTTTATATTTAAGAAAATTAATAATAATAGGTGTGATAAAAACATATGTTTAATAATTTTAATAAAACTAATTAATAATTTATTTTATAAAGTTTTTCTTAACATCAAGATTAAATATTAAATCATTTGAGGCGTTACTGCAAATTCACATTCTGTCTGAAATCTAACAGTTTAGTATGTAGAAATAATTGCTTTGTTTATAAATCTGTTATAAATATTTATTTTTAAGATGGATGTTTAAATTTATTTAATTACTTCTTAAGCACCATTTAAAAGTCTTATTCTTTAAAAAGTGATACATTCAAATACAAATTCATTGTTTGATTAAGTCATTGTTTGATTAAGTTATTACTAATATTTATGCTTTAAATTTATATCTCCTTAGTTATTATTTAAGCACCATTTAAAACATATTGTAGACAAGAAAGTATCAGATTTAAACTCAAATTAAAAAGAAAGGTACACTCAAATTGAATATCATTGGTATTATCCATAAATTAATATTTCAAGAAAAGTATTATTTAGTTAATTTTTATTTTGAAAATGATTAATTAATAATTTTTATTACTCCTATACATATTCAAAATGATATGCATTATTCAAAGTTACCTTATTTAATATTACAACAGATATTCTACTACCTGTGAAATTCCTTTAATCGGCATTTAACCCTTTATTATATTTAAGTGTATATGACATAAATTATTCTGTTAAAATCTTTTGTCACATGATTATTTCAATTTCTTTTTCTTGTTAATTCAAGTCTATAATATTATATTTTCAAGTAATAACTTAATAGTATTGGATAATTGACTCTTACAATTCCAAATTCATTGAATTTCAGAATAGTGTACATATTTTTACATAGAATGCTATTAAGAAGCAATTATTTTATAAATACAAATTTATAGACGTGAATGTATCTTATTACATTAGACAGTTTTTATTCTTATTTATTTAATTTATATATTCTTTATGTACTTATATAAATTTAAAGCAACCAGAAAATAATATTTTTATTTTGATATATCTAATTAACGACACTTGTCTTTTGATTTTCTTCCTGAAATGCTTTCTTCAAAAGAAATAATTGTTAAACGTGTTTTAATTTAAGTTCATAAAGCAATGTATGTGTTACTCCTCGAAACTATATCTATGTGAAATATTTAAGAAAACCAATACCGTTTTCGCTTAAAACAATATAATTATATAAATATTTCTACCAAATAAAAATTTAGATACTAGGTTTCTAAATAACATTCCTTTTTAATAATAATGCTTTTTAAATAAATAAGCAAATAATGCTTATTTATTTAAAATGGAATACTATTAAGATACAGAATGTTATTTAGATATACGTAAAATTTAACTAAAAACAATTTATTTTCAAGAAAAATATATCAATACATTATATCCCTATTTTCAGAAAATATCAATATTTTACAAATTGATAAGTATATTTATTCAGTGAGGATATAGTTTATATTTATTTGAATAATGTCATTAATAAATCATACGAATTTAAAGACATTATTAATAGTTCCGTTTTAAATAAATAATGTTTTTCTCATAATGATCAGAATGCTACGTTGAATAAACTATAATAGAAATGAACAATATTAAAATCAATATGATTTAGGTTTTTCAACTTTGCTCAAATATTTGCTGAATGTTTCATACAAATATTTGTCAATGTTATGAATTTCATTATGTTTTCTACTAAATTTCCTCGTTCAGATTGTAATCTGTAGTATTATTTCAGAATTCATATATATATATATATATATATATATATATATATATATATATATATATTTATTATCCTCTAACAGAAACAAAAATTTATACCATGATTCATGATATTCACACGTTAGTAATGAAGAGCAAAAAATAAAAAAAAAAAACATTTCATGATTAAATTTTAATTGAAACAAAAATATAAATTTTTTATATTAAATTTATTTGTTTTTTTATTAAAAAAGCATTTCATAACACTTAAAATATTTAATTTAATTCTTAAAATTACAAGTACTACTACGAGAGAAATTTATGAGGAATTATTTAAAAGTATTTTATTTTATTACACATTAAAAATGTATAGCGCAACTACATATGAGATCTTTTATGTGTAGTGGACATGAAGGAATGTTATTGTAAAAGATAGTTTTATAATCCCATTATTATTTTTTTATAAAATTAAAAAAAAATGTAAGATTATATATTAAATACTTACAAAAAACCTTCTTAAAATAAAAAACCAGTGATTGAAAATCTCTCAATGACTATTTTAACCAATAATAGCTAAAAGATTCAGATAATGTTAAATTTTATAACTTGGAAGTTACTTTAATGCAAACAAATTTATAATTTTATAATTTTCAACCGTGAGATTAAATATTATAAACAATTTTTTTTTGTGTTGCATATGCGTTTAGGAAAATAGAATAAACTTTCAATTTTAAGGAGAAGGAATTTGTTTTACAATTGTAAATTTAAATTCTAAAAAAGAAAATGCAAGATATGTGTGCATGAAAACATATGTCACATTTGAGTGTTTAATGATTCATAAAATATTAACATATTTTAATTAGATACATTTAACTTTAGATATGATATATACATTTAATGACCGTTATTAAAGAATATTTTTCATGTAAGAATTTTGTAAGAAGAAGAATATGAAGGTCTTATTTGATTTCTAGATGAGTACGTGCAAATATGTATAATATTGCATTAAAATATTATTATCCAATTTTTGCTATTTTCCTTTTCTTTATACAACCTTCCTTATAAATTCCCAAAATCATCGAACACTTGTTACAAGAAATTCTCAGATGACTACCCCAAAGAAGTGATCAATCAAATTGAATAAAAGCATATTCAAACAAGAAAGAATTAATAATATTAATAGAGCAAGTGACCATTTCAATAAGAGAAAATATATTCAAATAGAAATATGAATATTGAATAGACAAGATAATTGAAAATATAAATATTTGATGATAAATAAATTTTATTATGAAATAAATAAATTAATTATTTTGAGTGCAGTTAAATTTCATATTTTTCAGCTTATTCGAGAAATATAGCAATGTCAAACCAAGCAACTTTATGCTTAAAAAATTAAAAGTTGCAATTATTTAAGATAAAATCGCAAACAAATCATTTCAATAAAACAAAAAGCATCATATAATATATATATATATATATATATATATATATATATATATATATATATATATATATATATATATATATATATATATATATATTATCTGAAACTAAAATATGCATTAATTATAATTGCAGCACCATTCCACAATTTTGCCTACCCGACGGTCGTTAAAACTGGTAAGCAAATTTAAAAATCTTTTGCACAAAATGGTAAAATCATGTAAAACTCTTAACTTAATCATGTGTCTCCTTGACAAATACAAAACACGTTCCAGACTGGTAATTTTATTTGCTGAAATTTAAAAGTAGTGCTTCTGAATATATTTAATTGCAATTCACTTCAGTACCTGTTAACATTTCTACTCATCTAATAAGCATAGCTTGAGGCAGATTTTTACTCGACATAAACTCATTAAAGGCATCCTTCGAGAGTAAGTATTAAATTTGTTGTAACAATTTCTAGAAGTAAAATGCTTTTTTTTTTATTGGAAGATTATTTTGAAACAAACGTACTTGTTTATACCATGTTCGTTTTTTGAATACAATATCAACTTTCAAAAAAGAGAAAAAAGAAAATCCATCAAAGATATTTCCATTGATAATGTTTATAAATCTTAACTATGTATTTATAAGTTTTAAAAATATACTATTTCCCTATAAATATCATGTTGAATTTTTGTCATATGATATAGGAATGTTGACTCATGTTTTAAATTATTATGTGGAATTCTTGTAAAAAATGATACTTATCTCTTTAATATTTCAAGAGGAAAGATTCCGATCTTAAATATTTTCGTTTCCGTATCATATAGCATGAAATATCTTATGTTAATGAAAGATTAGTAAATATCATAGAAGTTTTATTTATTATGCAATGTACAAACATTTATAAAAATATAACGAAAAATATTTCAATATTTCCTGATTTGTAGGCTTTTTTTAACACTTATCCAAAAACTCAGTAATTAAATTATTTGCAGAATAAATCATTTAATATTTTATAGAAAAGGATTTATAAAATCAGAAACTAATAAAATTACGGATGATTTAAGGACTCTGTATGTTTTCTCATTCAGATAACTGAACATGTTTGTAAATTATCCGTATAAATTAAATGAATATTACATTGTACGGAAGGACAAATATTCAAAACGAATCAAAGGCATTTTACATAGACACAATTTATTTATAAAGTAAAATAGCTTTCAAAGTAACATAAACTTGAACAAAACAGACGATATGTTTAAATAAGTTTAATTCATTTGTTTATCTTCAAACAACATGTTTGATCAAAATTTCATTTCATAAATACATGTAAAAGCATATCATGTTTGCCAAAATAAAAAATAAAGTACAGTTTGTTTGAAAATTCAATGTAAATATGAAGTTTATATTGTAAACGTATGTATCTGTTTGATTAGTGTTGTATATTTAATATGCGTAACTGCTTGAACTTAATGGTAATCAAATTATCTAATATTCTCTATGAAAAAACAAACCCTCTTGAAAAATCACCAATCGATTACAACTGATTAAACTAACAGAATTCTCGGGTTTTAAATACAGAAGTGTATATCATTGTGGGTAAATACTTGAGACAAATATTATACTAGTATTACTAATTATATTATCCTGAATTACTTGCATTTAATATGTAATAGTCAATAGAATATTATGTATAATGTTAATTAAATCATTATGGACAAATTAATCTAAGAGTTTTTAAAATTATTTCTTGAATAATTATGAAAAAGTAAATATTTTAGTAACCGTCCTGCCCAACATAATGTCATATAAAAGTTCGTATTTAGAACATAATAGAAAACTGTAAAAATAATTGCTACTATATTTTAGCTTAATGATAATTTCAGTATGCAAAAATTATAGAAAATTACATGACTAAAATGAAAAACATTTTTAATACAAAGAAATATAGAGTTAAATCACGAACTAAATTGAAAAATGTATGAAGGATACGTGTAATTACTAGTGACATTTCCAGAGCCTATTGTTGTTTTTGTATATCCCTATGGGTCTAATTCACGCTCATGAACTCTTGCTTTTCTAACAATGAAATCCACAAAGGAAGACTAGAGATAATAATCTACTTCCAATCTCGGAGTATTCAGTATTGTATGTACCAGGATTGGACCTGTTGTAATAGGTTAGATTAGAAGCATTTGCCGCCAGATGCAGCCATGGTATTTAAAAATATGAGCAGAAATGGCTTGAGTGAAATTGGATTTTAGGCAAGTGGTTACAGTTTAGGATTACTTTTCATAATGTGTATAGAAGATCAATGTGAAACCAAGTAAGAATCATTGGTAAACGCGTACAATTTAATCCCATCAGAACATAGAGGACATAGTACCAGAAAATAACAAAATAATACAACTGAAATTTAGGAGCTTTCCCAATATGACTATATTTTAAATTTGAACTTCTTAATTGTAATTTACGGAGTTCCAAGATCTGAGTTTGTATCCGTCTGCGGTTCTTTAGTTGGTAACCATAGATTAACCTTCATATTTTGTAAGTACGTTCCCCATTCTACATTATCTAATTCAAACAACAACACTACTTTGCAACGGATAAGCAGAATATTATCTAGAGTACTTAAATATCTTGTAATATTAAAAAACTAATGTTTTTAAACTTAAAATGTAATTGCATAGTATAAAGTATAAGATTGGGGTTGTTAAGACATATAAAGTATAAGATTGGGGTTGTTAAGACATATAGGGTTGTAATGTAATAATCATGACAAGTAATTAAAAGCATTACATATTGACTAATTCATTAATGTAGTAATTATTATTTTTAAATTTCTAACAATCTAATTTTCTGAACAATAAATAAAAAACAAAGATTGCATTGAAAAACAATACATTGTTTGTATACTATGTATATGGTAAAAAATGTACAATTTATATACATACATAAAATAAGAGAGAAGACCTATAGTGTGATATTAAGTTATCGGGTTTAGTCCACTCGTCACTATAGGAAAATTATAAAGTCTAATAAAATAGGATAAGGAAACGTTATCTACAAATTAAGAGTACATTTATTGTGCGCCTGCAGAGTCTTTGGTTATATGATAGGTATGGAAAGTGTAGTCATTTCAGTTGTGAATACTCTAGTTTGTGTATCTCAGTTGTGAAATTCAAGATTACTCAGTTGTGAATATTGAAGAAAACTCAAGAATACTCAGTTGTGAATGCAGAAACTAAATGCCTAGAGTTCTTGAAACATAAGTTGTTAAAAGTCTGAGTTTGATGGATCGTTTGTGGAGTTAATAGAAAGGGGACTCCTGTTCTTCCACAAATCAAGATTTTTTCTGTGAGTAGATTAACGATTAATGTTAATTTTTTCTTGTGGAAACCTGAACAAAGGCAGAATCGAAAAACATCTGTATAGATAAAGTTTTGTGGACATTTGATATGATGCTGGACCGTGTAGGGGCATTGTTTGATGTAATGGAAGGGATTGCCTGTTTTGCCACAGAATAGAGAAATAAAGACGTTCTGTTAATTTTTTTTTAAAGTAGGTTGGGAATAGATCATGTTCAGTAATGAAATAATTTATGTACGAGTTTTCCAGTAAGAGTCACTCAGAGACTTTAAAAATATTTTGTTAGTAGTCCTTCTTTGATGGGCTATTGTCCATGCGGTTTGCTATGATGCTAAATTTTGAGATTTAAGGATATGCTTTATGGGGACTTAGGAGTATGCGAGGTGATATATTGATCATATTTTGGAAGTTTGGTTAATTCTTTAGTAGCCGTCTCTGTAAACTCATTGCATTGGTTGCCTATATGAGCTTTGGTCCTGACAAGGGTGAATTTAAAGAAATTCGCTGCATTTATTATCAGTGATTGAATTTGTTGAATGAAGGAAAAGTGATTTAAGGGGTTGTTGATGGCTAGAGGGGTGGATTGACTGCCGGAACAGGTTGTTCCTTCTGGGTAATTGAAGTTTAAGACATTGCTTTGTGGCTTCACGAATGGCCAGAGCCTCAGCCTGATATACCATATTCCGTGGGGTTTAGCAAGAATTTTCTTGTCGTGTAATTTTTGTCGTTGATTTGTCAGACAAAAACTGCTACATTTGATCTATTTTTATACATATCGTCTATTTTTGACTTCTCAGCATATTAGCTGGGATAGTTGGGAATAGTCTGTAAGGTTAATTTTTTTATGATACATGTGACTCCAAGATGACGTTTTCCTGGATGAATCAGATCTTTATGAGCATTTAACTCTATTTAGTCTAGGTGACAGATTTCTCTATTGATGTTGACTGGTTCTTTAAGTTGAAGGATTGCTGTCTTTAATGTTTCTGAGTTGGAGTAAAAGAGTGCCGGAGAGAATGATGAGACTGATAATGTAATTCGAAACGTTCATATGATTCTGAGAGTAAAGAGGCGTTGCAGACTGGAAATTATTTTTATATTTCGTGTTGTTATGGGTTTAGCCAGGAATGAGGCTGAATAGAGGATGATCCGTTGAATAATGGTGGTGTAGATGATTTTGAGGAATTTGCTTAAAAAACTAAAGTCTGGCCCATCATACATCCTATTCTATGGGGGGTTTGAGAGGACTTTTATCTTTGAATTTCCGATATGATGTAGGAAGGAGAGCTGATTATGTATTATGACCCCGAGGTAGTTGAGCGATTTTGTGTCTTAAGCAGGTTCTATTCAACGTTAGTTTTTGGTTTGATTTTAAAGTTCTGGATTTTTTTGATTTATCATTGATTGTGACTTTTGTGGTTAAATAATGAGAAGAGCGTTGAAAAAATTTGAGAAAATCTGTAGGGGTTCATTGCAGTAGCCTTATAGTTCATCTTTTCTTTTGCTTCGGATTATTTCAATGTAATCCAACCAAGTGTGGGTAACAACGCAGAGGCAGTAAGTGTTCCAGGTAATCGGTCTTCCTATTTATCCCTGCAGGCAGTCGCGATTTTGGGCTTGATATAGAATCTTGTACTTACCAATCAGTGAGGTTTTCAAATGTATGATTGTTGCATAGTGTTAGATCTGCCCAGTCTGAGTCAACAGGTCCAGTGAAGGTAATGGGGGTTGTTGGGTTCGTTGAAGAGACGTAAATTGTTTGATTCCAAGAACAACAACAGGTTCTAAAATTTGGCACCTGTTGTTGTTTGATGGATAGTTCCAGAGAACATTGTGGGCATTGAAATCTCTAGTGATAATAATGTGTTGTTGATGGTTCAGCAGGGTCTTGAGATTTACTAATTTTAATAAGTTACCCCTTTAAAGTTACTGAATAAATTTCAATTCGTGAAATGATTCAAATGCATTTTCTTGCCAAGATATTGAGCCATCGTATGAGAAAAGCTAGTTAATAATATGCTCTTGGATTGGATATTATTCGGTATATGCGTATGTTACAAAAAATAAATCTATCATATCCCTATTTAAATAATTATTTCCAAATATGATGGTAAATGGAGAACTGCGTTTGTTAAACTATTATACGTTTATTTATCAATGATTTAGCATCAAAGTAACCTGTAATCATGCAGCACTTGTACATACTTATGCAGGATGACAAGATCAAGCAAACATGCTGCAGAATATATATAGACCATCACAGTGGCATGCCTCTGGCACCATTGAATTTAGTCCTCATTTAGACAGGTTCACTGTTTAGTCCATTAAAGATATTTTCGATAAGTACATGAATTTTAACTTATCCAATTAACTTATTAATTATATTCTTAGATGTTGACTTATCAAACTTTAAATATTTCAGCTTGTCTTTAATCGCAAGTAAACAAATACTGACCTTTGAATCATTATCATTATTTTTCGTTCCTACAAATCTCAGTTGCTAGTCAAAATATACAACACACATGAATGAAATTCATTATTATAAGTATGAATGAGACTTCAGTAAATTTGGAGACAAATTAATCACTCGCATACATCACTGAATGTTGTTATGATAAACTTCAAGAGTAGTAAGCAAAATTTGAAAGAGAAGAATTTATATCTCTTCGTTTCGAAAGCCCATTAAGAAGTGGAATAAATGAACATTATAGTAAAGTTTTGCTGGATGATCTGCATTTTACATTTTGAACTTTTATTAAGAAAATAATTAACACAATTAATCACTTTGACAAATCTTTTGCTGCATTACAAGATATAGTGATTTAATTTTTATGCATCAGATGATGAATGTTAAATTTAGATTCAAACAAATTATATTTGCTCACATTAATTTCATAATATTTTAATAGTTAAGCAAAAATTATTATTTTACTTTAAAATAGCTATTAAAGTTTTTTAATAAATTAGGTGTTTTTATGATTGTCTTCATTAAACTAACAATTGTTCTACATCATAACTTTTGCCGCATTTTATCTTAAATACTCAGAAAGTTCTTGTCAAATACAAATTATGTTATAAAATTTCGGTGTTGCATTCACTACTAAATATACACTGCAATTTAAAAAATTTGAACTGCAAAACTTGTATATTGACTTGCAAAATCTTCTTAATATTAGATTAAACGAGTTTATACTCTTAAAATACTAACGACTTTATGTGGAACATTTTTCTACATCAGCTTTGAGGGGGGGGGGGGAGAATCAATATATAACATATATTATATATGTATATGCGTCAGCATTTAAAAAATATAATGAGAATGGCTTTTTCAAATAAAAGACAATTTATTTAGAAATATATTTTCTAAATTAATATATTAAATGAACGGTTTTCTTGAATTTGCTTTGAAAATAAAGGTAATATTTATAATGATTTTACAAGTACAATGTTAATTTTACTATGCATAAAACATCAAAATTAAATTTTGCGAAGAAAACAGTATTTTTCTTAAATAGTCTATTTTATAAAAGTCAACTAATGCTGCAATATTTTATAACATATCTATTCAAAATATCTTATAATTAAAAAAGAAAGACTCTCAAATGTTTCAAATATAATAAAAAGAAATATTTTCTGAAACTGAAGTCCATTTAAAGTGAAAGAAAGTTTTACCAAGATACATGGAATGTTTAAAAGAATTGTACTTTTTTTAAACATTCAGTGTTTAAAAGTTTTTTCTTCGTTTATTTTTCGGAGTTTGGCATTAAATTAATACAGGTTAAAAAATAATAATTAAAAGGTTAGTTTTTTTAGTCTACTTTTCAAAATATGAATTCAGTAAATAATACTTTTATGTTTAGTAGTCCTTTAAGCGTTCTTCAAATTACCGATTGCTTCAAGAACAAATATGCACATTTCACACAAAGTTGATTCTTATCATTTTAAAAAATGTAAAAGTGTAAACTTTAGACTAAATATTGTACCATACAAAATATTCATCATTGATAAATATCAGAATATCAGTTCATTTTATTTTTATTATGCTTTCTTAAATTCTTAATATTTAAATACACAGAGGTCCGAAATGAATTTTCACAGCTACTAATTGTCCTATTGTCTAAGTAAATAAGAAAGTAAAAAATAATTGTTTTTAAAATTTAAAATAAAATGCAGTTCTCAATTACATTTTAATAATGAATACATTTTAGAAAGCCTTGTTATTAAGACATTGCACCATTTAAAATTTCAGAAATATTTCTTTTCCAATAGTTTGCAACTAAATTTTTTTACGTTCATCTTTTTTGAATCATTTATCTTTAAAATTGGAAAATTTTATTAAATTCTAATGTTTTCCATTAATAAAATTTGTTATGACATGCAATTTATTAATATTAAAATCAAATAACTCGATTTATATTATCTTGACAGGAGAATCCTTGGACAAATTTGTATTATGAATTTTTCATTTTTTTTATTTGAATTTTCTCAAAGAATGTAACAGCTTATGAGTAGAAATTTAAATTTCTTTAAAATATTAGTCCTTATATTTTTCAAAAAATACCAAACTAAAGAAATTTTTTTAAATTAATTTGGAAAACATGTAAATTTATTTACCTAGTTCTATTAATGTTTGATTTGATGAAATTGATTTTCCTCATTTTATTCGGTAACTTTATTTTTATTCTAGAGTGCTCTTCACTATTAGTTTAAAAATATCTATTAAATATATAAATTAAATATCTTATAAAGTTTGAGTATTTGAAATAGTTTTGATGTATTATTTTCCATCAAATCATTGATTTTCTCTGCTTGAATGGATACATTTATGATGGAAGTTGTGTTGGTATTTTACATTCTGTAAATGTGTAAATATTTATCTAACATATATGTTAGTATATTTTCTGTTAATATCTCAAGGATGAGAGTTGTATCTAAAATATAAAATCATTGAGGCAATAAAAGAAGGTTATAATATATTAGCTTGTGGCTAGTAAAAATTATTAAACTCCTACGTAAATACGCAAATTAACAACTTGTAAATTATATAAAAGAACTGTAATGTCAGCTTTTGAAATTTATTTGTAATATTAACATAGAGATCTAGTATATTTCAATTTAACTTATACATGTACCAGTATAAATTGTGATGATGTGTATTCTTGTATAGCGGAGGAAGTCCATCACTTTGTTCACCAAATTAAAATCCAAAATACGTTATCATAAAGATCCTGCTTGGATAAGCCAAGGCACAATGAAAAAGGAACAGGAGAAGCCTTTAATAGAGTACGTGAAACAGGCATCTTAATGTTAAAAACTCTAAGACAAAGACCTAGAACGAAGGTGCTCCCTTAATAACTAAGTAATAGCTGTCTGATACCTACAGCAGAATGCAATTAAGAGAGGTTAATTGTCAAACTAAGATACAATTGGTATGAAAGTGAGATTAGCTAAGTAGTTTATTTTAGATTTTTGTGATAGAAGAGTTTTCAAATCAGTAAGCGAAGCAGATGACAATGAGGAATCAAGAGTTCTTGCTTTGGAAATGATGTCCACGATCTTACTACCCATATGCAAAGGTATCCATTGTAGCTGGATCAGTTGAGGGAAAGAAAGGCTTTTCTCTTTTATACGGACAGAATCTCTCACGCTATGTCAGTTAGCGATTTGTTGAATAGAG
>JAPDSC010080649.1:207523-231611 GCA_026290005.1 Latrodectus geometricus
GATATATATATATATATATATATATATATATCAATGAATCGATGAAAAATTTTAAATTTTGATTGACGGTTACAGTGTAATTCACTAGGAAACGAAATGACAATGCTTCTAAAAATGGGTAATCATTTAAAAATATTACGTGTTTTCATGTATCAAGTTGCCTTTATAATTTCTTGAATTATAACTGGCGATATTGTTTCCTCGGGATATGCATAATAGAGTGTTTAGCTTCGTCTTTGTTTACGTTCCAAATTGCCAAGAGTATCGATTGCACTCACGTATGTCATGACAGCCATGCTGAAGTAATTGATTGTGATATTCCTGGACATGAACGTGTCAGATATTTTGATCACATAGAAATATGTCCCATAACATGGGAGACACAGGATGCATTTGGAATGAAATATAAGAAGCAAGAAAATGTGTTATTTTTAAACAATATATCATTGATTATTTTTCTCTAATTCTTTGTGAGTTTAACTAATGATACATTTTGAGCTTTGATTTTCATGTGAAAGATGGATTGCTTTTTAATGTTATTTTATATCCCCAATCCCTAGTGGAATTACAGTTAACTTTCCTACACATTTTTAGTCTCATAATTATTATATTAGTTTGGGGAAAAAGAAATCCGTTATTTTTACGTGAACTTTTTGCAACTTCTTTAAGATTCGCTTTGTAAAAAGGTTTAAAACAATTTTCATGTAGATTTTTAGGTCTTGACTGCTGACATACTGTCAAGTTTGATAATTTTTGATATTTTATAGACATTCTCGACGATGTTGTATCCATGCGAGGTGCATCTTTAGCAAATACCCAAACGGAATCGACGAAACCAAAATTATGCGTAACTGGTTGTTACAGTTATATATAGGACGATAACACCTTTCACAATTTTAGCCACCTGGTTAGCATTTTCGCCATTTTAAAAGAAAAACTAAAATGTATCGAGTTTTCTGTTTGTTGTCTTCTATTTTTAAAACCTTGTACTCATAACTGAATTAATCAAACAAAAAACCGCAAGAGAATATTTTAGTGTCAAATGTCACCTTTCCAATGAGCATAAATTTGAAATTGTTTGATAGATACCTCACGAGATAGCGATCACTACAGACGTCTACCGAAAAAATAATAGATAACATTTTCCCCAACTTAATATATACAGTAACATAAAGCATAAATTTATATGTTTCTGAAATATTTAACATATAAATGCTTAATAAATCAATGGTGATGGAACGAATTTTAAGTTTAAATAAAAGAAAACGTAAATTAAAAAATATTACTGATTTAATACAATTCTCAAGACAGATCTTTTTATATTGATTATCACATATTTGTAACTTTTCGCAATATATGGAATCTTCAATAATATGTGTCAAAACAAAGCAAAAGTAGGATATTTCTCCTGATTTTAATGGGCAAGGAGATCAAGTGAGTAATAAACATTCTGACAAAATATGCCTTTTAAAATATTTGCTCTTTCGCTGCCATAAATTTAACCTTTTGAATTTTATGACAATTCACTGACGATGTTGTCTTGGATGATGATGAATTTAAAAAAAATAATAAAGAAATTGAATGCAGTTATTATTATTTACAGAGATGTAGCAAATATAGTGAAAAGGAAAATTGTGATCGAAATTTATTTTGTTTTCGTTGATATATAATGTTATGATGATTTTGTTAAAATTTTTCATATATTTTTTTGTAAATAAATTGGTTTCATTTTATAAATCTCTTTCATTTTTACTATATCTAACTCTCTGACTACGTTACTCATTTTATTATCATTCTATGACTTACAATTTAACAAAGTAAAAGATTGCATATTTTTCAAAAAGGCTACTAATTAGTTTCATTTTAAAATAAAAATCTTATCAAGTTTTATTAAAATATTATGAATTCCATAAGTAGATTAATGGGTCTGCTGTGGGATGGTTTTTTACGGTATCATCCTCGTCATCAGAATGTAGTGAGTTTGTGTCCTGACCCAATCGAAGACACATATTCAATAATGCTGGCTGTGTGGTACAAAATATATCAAGATTGCATTGTAATCACGCAATTTTCCTTCATGTGAATTAATGTATCAGGCGAAGGCAGTTTATGTTTGTTGGTCTTTTGTGGGATTCCTTTTATTAAGTTATGATAATTCCTATTCAAGTCTAAAATGAAACACATATTATATAAAAAAGAGCCAGTAGATAATATGCAAGTTGGATGATTGAGCATATAAAAAGAATGCAAAATATCACTTTGTTCCGTTGTAGTACCGAAACACAAAAATTCTTGAACAAAAAACAATTACGTTCAAGGCTTTCATATTGACAAGGAAATAAATTTACATCTTTTATGTTATGCTTAAATTTTTTTCAATATTAAATTACAATTAAATAAGCCGTTAGAGCTCTAAAATATGATTGTCATGGATAAAAATGTCAGTATACAATATGAAATCTATTTAGGTAACGAAATTAAAAACATATAGAATGTTAGAAAGAGATTGATGTTTAATGCCAATTGGTTTAAATTGATTGAAAAGAAAAATCAAATTGAAATGGAATTTAAAAGATACATTATAAAAAGGAATTAGGAAAACACTGATTTCGAAAACAACATAAGTACTTAAAAATATAAACTTTGCGTCATATACTATTTATTACTATTATTTTTTACAATTCATATAGTTTTTATTGCGAATGTAAAAGGAAAGAAAAAAATTTGATAAAATGAATAAGTATAAAATTAATAAAATTTATTTAATCAAAATTAATTTCTCACTCTAAAATTACTAAAAATTCTAGTAAAATGAAAGAAATTATCGCGATTTAAATTATAATGAGCTATGAAACTTATTCTTTGTTTGTAATATATACATATATATCGCTGAAGCAATTTTGTATATTCGTCACACGGCGAGACTTTTTTTTATTACATGTCTCAAATCATCAGCTAATATATGCACTCCTTAGAGGAATAAACGACGTTCATAGTATAACTTCGAATATAAGGTTACGAAAAATTACTCGGGAGTATAAAAACCAATTTACTTACTATTTATAAAGGAATTTGAGAAATAGAATTTATACTATAATATAGAATAAAAGATAATTTTTCTAAGATAAAAGATAAAGGGAATAAATTATTAAATTGCTATTAGGTAATATAATTACATATTAGTGTTATAAAAATAAAGTTAGATTTTAATGGTTGAAACTGGTTTATGATGTTGTGTGTTAGGATTTCATGACACACAACAACATAAATTAAAATATTTTATGTTAAAATATTTTAAAGAAATGTATTAAATTATAGGTAAAGGAAAAATATTTTGAAAGTGTGTTTTTATTTTATTTATCAAATTTATAAAATTTGTAACTCATACTTATTTATTATTAAAGAATTAATTTTTGTCTCAATGAAACTCAGATTTTAATTTGAATTACAAAGTAAAATATTTTACTAAAATTTCATTAATCATTTATTTTTTTGCGTTTTAATAGTTAAAATTGATTTATAGAAACATACATATAATTTATTTAAATAATTTTGAAAAAATAAAAAAGGGCTCAAGGATAATATACTTCTCTTAAATGATTAGCAATTTTATGTATCTAAAGTCAAATATAAGAATGGAAACATCTCATATTAGTTTCTTAAAAGAAACCATTATTATTGTTATGTGCATGATAAATATATGATCTATCTCTCTCATGTATATTAATAAGTATAGAATATTTCATTTTGAAATATAATGGGAAATTTACTAAATAAATTAGTTTATTTATTAACATGTATAATTATGCATATTAAATAAAATCTTTAATATCAAGCAGGAAAAACCTAGCACAAATAATCATTATGATTACTTATTTCAAAACAGAAATTAAAAATTTCTAAATAATTTTAATGGAAATATGCATATTTATTAAATGTATCATTTATATTGTTGAAATAAAACACACCTCTTAGCATGAAACAGAAAACAAAATAAACCATTAAAATTTATTTATTCTCTTTGTGAAATTTTAGTTTTAAATAGTTAAGTTACAAGGCAAGCAAAGGAAAACCCCCCTCTTTACCACTATTAGATCGATAATGAATGATTAAAATTGTTTCCATACTTTCTTATTTTTTTTCTACCCGGTGGCCAGGGAATGATCGAGTTACCTCCACTTTCATCCCCAAGTTTGAAACAACGTACACTTCATCATGATTAGCACACATCGCGGGGATAACAGCCTAAAGAAAATTTTCCGGCGCCATATGGAAAATGTTATTTGCCCCATTTATCTGGGGGAGTGCTTACAGTTCCTGAGGTTGTGCAGTAGCTGACTATTAGGGACTTTTTTATTTGCTATTTTCCCTTTCTTCTCCCTTGAATATATTTATTTTTGGTTATATACATGTTCGTGGGCTTACAAAATGAGGTAAATTTATCACCCAGTGACCGTTAATAGTGGTAATTAAGATAGACATTAGATTACTTAATTATACTAATTCTTTGTGTATTTGGTGTGAACCTTTTTTATTGAGTGTTATTTTTATAGCTGGAACAAGATTTTAAGAAAAAAAAAATAGTTATGATCACAGTAACAGCTGTGGAAAATATTTTTATCTACAAATAACTGCTATTAATAATTTATAGGTGTACCATTTCGGAAACAGTCAAGGTAAAATATTTTAAACTGTTTTCAACATTTAAAATACTTAAAGATATATAAAACTGTTATGTAATTCACAAAATTAATAATATGGTGACAATAAAAGAAAGTCACATAATTCAAGCTTTCAATATAGAAATGGATTCAGTCATACAAAGCAAACTTAGGCACGGCAGTCTTGGCAAAAACACAAATGATATAGTAACTATGAATATTTTTAACATTTAGACTCAACAGTTGCTATTTTAAGGTGTGCCGCCATAAATCATTGAGTTAAGCGGAACATTAGGTAGGAACTATATGAATTTATTACCTAAAAGGAAAGCTGTAATTACATAGTTACAATGCAGATGTTGGATTGTCAATTAAAAGATAGTAAAATATTCCTTAATCAATTACAGTCAAAAAGGAATTTTCCAGTTTCTCAGTAAAGTAACAGACAACTTCCCTTTACCTTAAAAGTTGTTACAAGAAACAGAAATATGTATAAAAATTAATTTATATAGAATAACTATATAACATATGCAAGAAAGGTTTCACCAAGAAAAAAGTCATTGAAATCCAATTTAGTGAAGCATAAAAATAATGACCAGAAGAATTTTCTATCATCAATTACAAATAAAATGTCTTTTGAAGTCCAAATATCTAGTTTTAATAAATCAATTATTTTAAATACAAATTTCCCATGTTCTCAGATAAGACGATGAAGAATTATTGTACGAAAAGCCCATTGCATATCCACCCTGAATATTTCCTGTACTATCTGTGAAATCTGCACAAAAATGTCATCTGCAAATATTTTAATTTTAATGTTTGCAGGATTGTAAAAATTTAACTAAATTAGTCTCCGGCTAGATATATAAGCTTTTACCATCATCAGATCATTATGGCCTCAATAGATGGTATAATTTTTAACGATTCCAGTGCGATCAAGTGCAATAGAATAATAGTACTTAGTAAGGCCCTCATAGTGGACCTCATAATTCAAGCTATAGACAACTAGTTGACAAGGACAGTACTACAATTCATTAGTTTCAGAATAAATGCGCATGTTAAATATCAAACATGGCCACCTACATTCTGAGCTTGCACTTCTAATTTAACACAAAAACCAATTACTTCACAAATTATCAACAAATGCATATCTAATTTTAAAAGTATACGCACACACACACAAAGAGAGAGAGAGAGATCTATTACTTTCGAACATTTCAGTTTTAATGGTATACATGATTCTCCAACACATATTTTTACAATAAAAATGTTTAGAGAAAGTACAATAATGTACGTTTTCGCAGTAGATCTGAAAATTAACGAATTGAAAAATTTATTAAAACCACCACATACTAATATCCCTTTATAAATTTTATGCTATAAAAAATACGTAGTTGGATTAACAGCCAGATAGAAGAAATACTGTTATTAAAATTCAGGAAACGAATTTAGAGATAAAATTGTTATCACTAATAACTGGAATCCACCTTGTGTATTATTTCATTGTTCAAAATGTTATTATTTCATTTATGTGATTGTAATAGTATGTTCTTGCTTAAGACAATTATGTCTATAATAAAATTACCAAACACATTATGCGTACATGCTTTTGAAAATTCTAATGTAGGGTTTGACGATAGGGAATGCGATTCCTACATGAATTTTAATTTATTAACCAGTTAAGGAGAATATATATATATATTAAATACAACACATCAACATCAATACTCTATTTCATAAATTTACGTGAATTGTTATGAGGTTGTGATGTAAGTAATACATTAACTTTTATGGTATAATGCATTTACCAACACTAATTATTATAAAATAATTAATTATTATAAAATAATTATTATAAAATTATTATAAAATGATTTTTATAATTCAATTAATTATTATAAAATAATTAATTGAATTATAAAAATCATCATTATTTTTTTATATTTGACAAAAGTGAAATTCCCAAGTTTTAAAAAAGTCAATTTTTTGCAAACTATTGCAATATAATGATGAATAGAACTTAATTCCTAGTTAGTTAAGAACCTTAAACAGTATTCATGCGAAAAGGTTTGGTTAAAATGTTTTTGTAAATTTGGAACTTTCTTTTGCAAGTTGTTTTTAATAATCAGACTATAATAATATTTCCAAATTTCGAAATACAATTAGAAACAAATTTATTTTTAAATTTATTTTAAGGCAAGAATAATTCATTTTAAAAGTTTTAGATGACGGTTATATCTTAGCATATTAGAAAAAATGCCAAAACATTGTATAGTTTGAGATAAACGCACCTTCAAAAAGTTTAAAAATAAATTACTTTTTTTAAAAATGTAATAAATTAAATTTTTAAAACTCAGTTGTATTCATGTGACTATATTGCGGTAAGTATCAGTTGTAAGTATATATACAAATTGATTGTCCTTTTCATTTATTTGTTAATTTTATATAAAATTAGATTTTAATATTATTGTATACAAAACTTTTTCTTTTTTTTAAAAAAATAAAAACTTTTTTATTGCCTTTTGGGTTAAAAAATATAAAATAAAATCTTAGACTTGGTGCAGCATGTCCATTTTTGGACTTTGCGCCATAAAGCCCAACTAACCAACCAATCATATGACTATTATTGATCTGTTAATCTCACAAAAAAAAACTCATTTGTATTGCATGAACACATCAGTTGTGAACTCAGAAATGTATTTGCGTTCATTACAGATTTTTCCTTTCTTATACTATTTTATATTCTTTGACTTCAATATTTACATATTTTTGAAACAATGCTTAATTATCTGACGTAGAGTTAAAATAAGCAGCCAATTGTTTCAGGGTTTCGCTTTTCTACAGAGTATTTCTGCTAAAATGAAACAGTGATATCGAAAGTTGGCGAGCCTACTATAGTACGCCATAAAGCATTAGAACCCCTAGAAGAACGCCTGGAGGACAATTATGAAGACATTAAGGGGAGCTCAGGGTTCCCTCCTGATGTTTGCAATGACAGAAGATAATTCGTTTAGATGGCTCCGAATTCTCGCAGTAATGATTTTTCTTGGCCATCCCTAGCGGCATGGAGAATATTACACTTTCACACTGGAAAAGTCTTCATTAGGTTGGATCAACTGCCTTTTCATGATGTTTATTTTATAAGAAGAGTAGAAGAGCTTTTGGATGAAATGTACAATACTTATGTCGAGACCTATGCTAAAGTAAAGCAATGCAGTTTTAGGGAATTAGATGTCTCTCTTTCTCTCCCTTTCTTACACACAATATATATATGTATATATGTTAATGGGAAATTGTGGTTTTCCTTAGAATTTCATGTAAATTAATAACATATCTTGTATTTTCTAAGAGTCTCACCAGAAATCTTAAGTAATTATTTTTAGAAAATATCGTGAAAGAAATTAAAAGTAAAGGAGATGCAAAAACAGAATGTGCAAGTTTAAACACATTAATTATATGGTTTTCATATTTTGAATGTAAAATTGTTAAACTGTTATTTCATCAGATTCTTTAGTTTTTTAGCTCTCTGTATTATTTCTCAAATCTGTACATGTTTTTTTTTTTTTTTTTTTTTTTTTTTTTTTTTTTTTTTTTTTTTTTTGCAAACAATAATTTCTTGTCTGTTAGGGGCTTAAATATATAAATTTCACTTATAATAATATAGTATCATACTTGCTATAGGGTAGATGTAAATTAAAACAAACACAACAGCGTCATTTCTCAATTAACCTATCATAAATTTATTTGAATACTTTTAGCTTTGGATTCCATATTTAAGACACCAAAATTACTTATTTTTACAAGACTAATTTAGTAAACTATTACATGTGTGATATGTTTTAAACAGTGAAATATACTTGGTAATTTATGTAATTATAGCTGAATTTTATCGAATGATTCGAATGGCAATGTAAGTGAATTCTGGACCCGGTAAGAAGTGAGCTTCTAATTTGTTAAGAGAGAGGTTAACCTTTCGAAAATCGGAAGTAATGTTTGAGAAATTAGTACATAGATAAGAAGGGATAAATGAAATTAATGCGATTTAAGCAGATATAATTTTATTTTAATGTATTTTACTGCTATATTAATTATTTAATTTTTTAATCTTTAGATTGTCAATATACATAATAATCCATACGTATTTCATATAATGTATAAAAAGCTGTTAAATAAGATATTTTAAATACAAATTAGATCTTTGTCAATTCCCAGACACAAACTTGTTCAGTTATTAAAGCTAAGTTATGCCTTAACTCTTTTATCGACTGTCACCTATGCGTGTCGTCACAAGAAACGTTCTTAGTTTCTGGCCGACACGCCGGCGTGGCAATGCGTTTCGTCGTTCAATCCAGGCCATTATACATTTATGCTAGTGTGCTGGAACTTCTGAAAAACGATAATTTTTAGCATAAGACAGCATAGTATGCCCATATGATTTCAGATACATGTAGATTTGACCTACTACTCGAAATGAGAGACACTGGGCTCACATACTCATGAATTTTGATTATATAAATATAAAAAAAAATATATGTTTCCGAATGGCGTATTTGTTTTTAATAAATAGAAGATTATATTTTCACTTGATCATTGGGTATTTCTGTTTGCAGTTTTGGAAAGGAAATTTTTTTAAACTATTTTATATATTTATTAAAGTAAAATGTTTAGTTTTAAGGTACATATTGTTAAAATTCATTAAATGGTAACCAATGCAAATAAAATGTAGGAAATTTGTATCTTAACAAGAAATAACTATCTTAAGAAGTTATAATAATACCTCTTATGTATATATAAAAGCAAATCTAAATAATATGCCGTTGACATATTCTAAAGGGCATTATAAAACAACGATTTGTTACTTCGGTAATTTCATGGATGTAGGCCTAATAGTATAAACGCCTTCTGCTCTAGACTGAGGCTTACGAAAGAGACTGCCGGTCAAGCGCTTGCCCTTCCCATCGCGAAAGTTTTAAATACATATAGATATAGATTACACTACCAATGAGCAGGGCTGTCGCTAGCAGCTTCGCCGCCCCGGGCAAAAAGGTAAAATGCCGCCCCTTTATAACAAAACTTAAAAGAGATAAATTAAACACTTTCCACAATTAATGATAAAATAAAACGAGTAAAAGAATTGCAATCACCAGCTATGTTGAAGTTTTGATTAGCAAAATAATACTAGTTTATTTATTTATGTTTTTGGCACTAAATTAAAATTAGGATTGCGCAGAAAAAAGGAAAGAGTCATTTCTGGTGCATAATTATAAAATACAGAACAGATATTTAAAAAAAGTAAAACAAATTATAAAACCACTAAATATTAAAACTTTATTACATATTAAAAATACATTTAATCCGAGAGTTGAAATTAAAATTGTTTTTTTCTCACTTTTAATTCGGAAAATTGTTTTATAATTTCTTTAACATTAATTTTTTCAGCCAGGTCATGTTCGACGGCTATTGTTGTAAAGCCGTTTAGTCGATCCTCGGTAGTTGTGGAGCGTAAAAAATTTTTAATTAATTTTAATTTGGAGAAACTCTTTTCTCCACTTCCCACACTTATTGGGAGAGTCAGCAATATTCTTAAAGCTATACTAAGATTGGGAGCAAAATCCAGGTTCGATATGAATTTTAAAATCTCACCTGGACTTTCTTTTTTGTTTAGCAAAGCCAAAACAGCTACTATCTCGTCTGCCAAGTCAAGCGCTTTTATATCGGATGAATTCCCATCAGTCAACACTGTTTCTAAATCTTTACAATACTTTATATGTCGTTTTGAGGAATATCTTTTAAATCAGAAATATTGTATAAAAATTGGAAATAGTTGCTGTAGGTACTGATCAAGTCAAACCTGGATTCGAGTGCATTGATGGCCTTATCTAATGTAAGTAAATAAAATTCTGCCTTATATTTCAAAGCAGGATCTTCTATTGGATCATCTTTTGCCTCATAGTCGAAATTAACATTCCTTCTTCGAACTCTATGACGTGGCTTGGTGAGCTCAAAATTAGCTGGTATGTCAATTTCATCTGCGAGTTCTCGAGCATCGCAAAGCAGTTCATTAAAGACTCTGTCCGATCTAAGATCCTTGAAAAAATCTTTACAAATTTTCAAGAGCTCCATAGCAGATGGTAAATCATAGTCTTTTGTCTGCAAGAACTTACTTATAGGATTGATACAATTTAAGATTTTGTACCAATTTACAATGCAGCATAAGAATTTAAATTGAATAACACAACTTAATAGTCCAGAAGCCTCAACTCTTATAGAGTTGTCAACCTCCGAGTTATTACAAACAGCAAGTAAAGCATCGTACATCCCTCCTAATTGATACCTTAGTGGTTTTAATGCATCTATTCGGCTTTCCTAACGAGTATCACTTAAAGGTTTCAAAGTAAGTCCGGAAACATATTTTAATAATATGGTCCATCGAAAAGTTGATGAGGAAAAAAACAGATTTATTTTTTGTACTATATTAAAAAAATTGGTGGCTTCGAAGGATGCTTTTGCCACGTCATTAACTACCAAGTTTAATGAGTGGCTGTTGCATGGAAGGTAAAATGCTCTTGGATTTATCGCATTTATTCTAGATTGTACTCCCAATTTACTGCCTCTCATGTTGGCCCCATTATCGTAAGCCTGGCCCTTCATATCCTGCAAATTCAATCCCAATGTTTCAAGTCTTTTAAGTATTAGAGCTAGAAGTTTATATCCAGTCGATCTTTCAACCGGAAGAAAGCCTAAAAAGCTTTCATTAATTTTAATGGAAACCTCCTTGGGATTGGACTTGTCAATGGATACATACCTTACTAAAACTGTCATTTGCTCGATCTTGCTGATATCAGGAGTGCAATCTAGAATTATTGAATAATATTTAGCTTTTTTAATATCAGTAATAATATGAGATGTTATATTTTCAGCTAAAAGAATAATCAATTTATTTTAATTTAGCTTCTTCTATTTTAAGCACTCTGCGGATATGCTCTTCCATTACTGAATCAAACTGAGCAAGTAATTGAATAATTTGAAAAAATTACCGTTACCGAAATCGTAAAGTTTGTCACATGAACCTCGGAGAGCTAAACAATTTTGAGCAAGCATTTTTATTGTTGAAACAATTCGTAGAAGCACCTCGCCCCAATGTTTTATTTCTGTGGTAATAAGTCTTTGTGAATGACTGTCAATCGTTTTAAAGTACTGTATTCTTTGACTTAATTCAATCCAAGACTTTTGACTTTCGATATGTATTTTAGAGGTTTCATGTTGATTTAAAGCCTTAGCGAGGTGCCTCCGATCTTTAAAGCCTCCAATAGAAAGGGAACTTAAAGTAGAACCAAAAAGAAACAAATTTTTGCTGTATGTTTAAACAACACCCTGTATATATACAGTGTGTTAGGGGTTTGATTCCAAATATCTTAATGCATAAAAATTTGATTCATTTTAAACAAAAAAGTTTAGTATATCATGGATCAAAACTCAATTATTTTAGAAAGAGAAAATATTTAAAAGTTTGAGAAATTTAATTTTAGGGCCAATTTGCCACCCTCTAAGGTTGCCGCCCCGGGCAGGGGCCCGGCTTTCCCACCCCTAGAGCCGGCCCTGCAATGAGAAAATGAAGTACTAAAAAATATGTTGCTTTATTTTTCAAAAAAGTAAGTAGTTTTCTTAAGATGCGTTAACTTCAGAATTGTTTCATTTTAACATTTTCAGTTGTGATCACCAAATTTCTAGAAGAAATCAATTTACCGAATTCTTAAATATAGAAACGAAAATTCTACACAACAATCTTTAATGAAACCACAAAGTTAAAGTATCTCATGCACTGAATACATAAGAAAAATGTTGAATAAAATTTAAAAAAAAAATGAATTCTGAAAACATTTGCTACTTGTAAAATCCATTCAATTTTCATAGTTAATTAATATTTTAATGGCATTTTATAATAAATACACTATTGGTTCAACTTGAATTAATAATTATAAATTACTAGTTTAATTAAAGCTGGAATCAATATTTATTCAAATCTACTTAACAAATGATAACCATAAACCCAAACTCATACAGGACGAAGTTTCAAGTTTGATAGATAGTTCAAGAAAATAGAAGTACAGCTTGAATATTTTGTTTTCATCTTCTTTAAGAATGTCTACATTCTTCTAATGTCCTCAATTAATTTTAAACTTAACTATAGTTTACCAATTGCTTTTTAAATATTCTGGCACATCCATCACACTTTAACATAGATATTACCTCCTCCGTTACTCTTTGCAACATAACCAAATAGTTGAATTCAGAATTGAATAGTGATATGAAAAATCCAATGAAGAGAAGATTTCAGATTTACTCTACCAAATTTTTACACTACAACATGATTTTAAAATTAAACATGTACATCAACAGAATACGGTGCATTAGAACAATGTTTATAGGAATTATACAAAAGCAGAGAGAGCTATAGTTTATAGGAGAAAAGGAAACTTCTAAATTTTAGAATGGATTCAAACAATGAGATTACTTCAAAATTATAGCTTAGATATATTTTAAAACACGTTTTTTTTCTCTGCATTTCCATTAAATGGAAATAGTTTTGCAAAAGTCAGGGATATTTATTACATTATTTCTGTTAAATATTAAATTTTATTGTATGTGTAAATGCATTCATTATATAATAACTACGATTGTATTAAATCATCTGATTTTCATTGAAAACAGTTTAGAAATAATCCCTTATTACACTTAAAAACCCATCTTTTAGGTAGAGTAATTTTGAATATGAATTAAATAATTGTTTGGGATATAAATAAAAGAGCTTAAAATGCAGTAATATTTAAGAGGATCTTGAATTGATGGTGATTATTAAACGACTGTAGTAAAAATATAGTTCCTTAAATACTTATCAAAACAATGTAAACAGATGGAATTGGGAATAATTGGTATAAAGTTTCCAGTAATGCATTAAATTTCAAAGCATTCAATGGGAGATCATTTTAAAAATTGAAATTATTAAAGAACATAGAAATATAAATTCATCAATGCTTAGAGACAGTAAAGATATTTTATCTACTGTAATTTAATTAAAGATTAAAATTTTACAATTACAGACAAAGTGAAAATTCAATTAAAGTTTATAAGTTCATAAAAAAAGAAGAATCCCTTAAATATATTGTGAAAATATATCAAAACTCTATAACAAAATTTATCACAATTCAAGGTATAAAAATTAATAAAATTTTGAAATATAAGTACACAAACAAAAACATCGGATGGTAGAAAGGATTGTGAATATTTTAAGGTTATCTAAAATTGAAAACATATTAAGTAATATATATTTTATTTAACAATATGGATATTTAATGTTTATGAACCAGAATTTAATTTTATTATATGAAACTGACGAGATTATAATTTAAGAATAAGAACCTTCATTAAGAAAAATTTTTTTGTGTTATATCTACTTATAAACTGTTGAATGAAATTACATACTTGTTTTTGCGCGTTTTTGATGGAGATATTAAAGAGTTAAACATTTTAAACGCTAACTATTTAATTATATCATGTTTAAGAGTTGTAAACACTTCAGTAATAACAATTTTAAACATTTATATGCCTTTTTCATTTACTACGAATTCACAAGAATGAAATTAAAAAAAAAAAAAATTGCTAAGCAAATGTATTTCATTGATTTTGTATTAAGTGGCCGTAAGGACACAAAATCACATTGATATATGCCTGAGAATTATAGAAAAGGTGGTGAATTTAGTAGAATGGATCTTAAACCATAAGTAGCATATTACTCTCTCTCTCTCTCTAAGTGTGGTGCTTTCATGAGCATTTGGTGAAGTGGAGGAACACAGTCGTTCAAGAAGTTAGGTGACAGTGAATAAGGTGATGTGGCTTTCTCCATTTTCCCCACTTGAAAGATATTCATGAAATAGATGAAAATTAATATAACATATAATGACTATTTCAATTCAGAGTTTTAACATTAAATTAACATTTTTTTTATGAATGAATTTTTAAAATAATTTTGCGAAAAAAAATTTAAAGTTACATTACATATTCAATTTCTTATTAGCCTATATTTCCATTTACTTCTCATATAAAAAATATTACGGAGAAGCAGATTGACTAAAAGAATTATTTTAATAATACCTATATGAAAATACATTTAATCACAAAACATAAAATTGGGCATGCATGTGAGAGAGAAAAACTGCTTGAAAAATAATGCATATATATTATGTGCGTTATATATATATTTTTTTTGTGTGTGTGTGTGTGTGTGTGTGTGACACTTTTAAAAATACAAAATTATTCAGAGTTTTGATTTAAATAATATTTTAATTTTCATTACTATAATATATCAATGTTTAACGAAAGTTTCTGGTATAATTTACTGAAAACGATATATACGAGAATAAAACTATTATTTTTATTTTCATTAATAGTTAACTGAGTTTTCCCGAATATTTAATTACAACCCATTATAATTCTTTACTTGTATGATAATATCTATTTTAATGATTTAGTTATGTAAAAATCATAATTTACAAGAAAATTTCTATTAAATAAACTCAATTGTCTAGATATATACCTTTCAAAATATCTCATATTTATTTCAAAACATACAATTCTATATATATTTAAAAACGTGCAATACATTTTATAGTATAATTAAATTAATAAATAGTAATAAAACATACAATTACTAAAAATATGGAATTGAAATGAGTGATCATGACTTTGAGGGATGATAAAAAAATGTGCTATCACGACATCTCAAAATAAAATGTAAGCTTTAAAAATTCAATATCATTATGATATTTAAATTTTTTACAAAAAAATTTTAATAATAAACACAAGTAATATGAATATGAATTTAATATCAATAGATATTTCTCTGCAGTCTTGTACACGAATATCACAATGCATTTTAATGTTGACAATACCAATATTTGTGACTATGGCTTGGCTATATACTTACGCTTCAGTAATATAGTAATGTGAAATTTAGAACATTTGCATTTCTAGTAGGAAGTAATCTACGTTATTGCTTTTCCAACATAATTTCATATGATGTTTTAGGGTTAAGTACAGGAATTGGAATTCACTCAATGAATGTATGTCTGAAATTTCTTGAATATTATTCTAATACTTTATCCTAATATCCGTAACGATCCCAGATCTGCCATGTTAAACATCCACTGATGATTATTCCTTGTGAATTTATCATGTCTATAGGAACAATAGTGATTTGTTATGTTCAAGATATAATTTCGGATTACTAACTCCTACAAAATGACATTATGACATAGAATCTTCTGTAGAATTAAACCTTAGCTAATTCATAAAGAGAATATACGGCTTTTGGCATTCAAGACAGTTATAATATTCTTAGCATGAAATGAAGTGATTCCTTTCTTCAGCCCAGTGAAATGCATATTCTTTTATTTGTGGCATAATTGCTTGCGTTCATCATTTGACGTGGTAGCACTGTTGAAAGGGTGACGGCAAATTTTGAACTCAACAATCAAAAATTAGGTTTTATAATACAGTGGCCACCTAATGTCTGACATCATTTTTCAGACACACTTACCATTTGTTTAATACATAGTCTTTAAATTTTTATTTCAATAGCTTCATCTTTTTGACATTGTTTGAGTAATTTAGAGATTTAGATTCAATTTTAATTTGAATATTTAGATTTGCTTTTGTCCGAGACAGTTTGCTCTGTTTCTAAGTTGATGATGAGTTGTCACTTTAAAAATTCTCCCAAAATATAACCCGAAGCCATAAAGAAAAAAACAATTGAGTTAGCACGTATTGAAATCAAATGCTGTGTGTTGCATTAATTCCCTCAAAATTCATTCAAATTTTCGTTTGACACAAAACGTTACATAGACATTTGATGAGTTAAGCCTATTTTCATTGAGTAGTTAAAATAGTTTAGAAAAAAGTTTAAATAATTTAATCAGATAACGCTAATCATTCTAGTCTTCCATACATTCCCTTTAAATATGGTTGATATTGATTAGGTCTTTTATTAAGTATCATAATATTTTGTGTGTAAAGGTAAATTACGAACTGCATGTATATTCGGAATTCTGCACAAATAAGAGAGTAGAAAGTGAAATGTCTCTTAGAAAGGAGTAATGTTAAAAATTACATAATACTCATTACCTCATCTAAAACTTTATTTTGAAACAATTCAAATATAATAAAAAGAAAAAAAGAATTGGAAATATATATCATGAATTAGGAAAAACTTCGAGATAAGAACATAAAATTATGATACACTTATCAAACACTTTCCAGAAATTAAAAGGTGGAGTCACAGCTCATAATAATTTAATAAAATTATTAAAATATTTAGAAAGGTAATTTTGATTATAGAAAAAATATGATTTCGTACACACTTTTGGTATACGCAGAGAGGAACCCTTAAAGTACAACAATTTGTAATAAATTTTTTATGAAACAATACTGAATTAGAAAATATAATGCGGATGCAGTTTTTCATTTGAAAAATTGAAATATTTTATTAAATGTCATTTTATTCGCAAAGTTGTAAATAGAAGATTGTAAATATTGCTTTCCATAAAGGAATAATTAATAAAATAATATATTTATATATACAACCAAAGGAATGAACACAAAAATAATTCACGATAAAAGTGCATTGACTTTAAATGAAGATATATTCAAATGTTAAGGAGGTTATGGAGTTAAAAAGCATGAATATATTATTACGAACTGTTTTGAGTGTATATAATAAAATAAAATAAGATATGGCTGAAGTGAAGAAATGACATTAATATAGATATAAGAGATTTTTTTCTATATCATGTTGCATGAATTTCAATTGTAGTTTCAAGCTAATAAGATTTTTATGACATTTTACAGTTTAAAAGTTTTATAATTCTGTTTTATAAGAAGGCACAAATGAAGATATTATTGAAATGTAGTAATAAGCAAATAACTATTTCAAACACAATGATATATTTTTGAAATGCATTATGATGGTTATGGTTATTATTATTTGTGTAGATTATAATATTTTATTGTATTTATAATAGTTACTATTGACGGAATTTTTAAAATAAAAACAAAGGATTTTCTGCAGGGATTTTAATTTTTGATAAAATTAAACTATGGACAGCATAAGCGATTGAAGAAATCTACACTCAATGAAGAATTAGATAGTCATCGTTAAGTATTTATACCAATTTTAGAGACAAGTAGTATTTATGTATTATAAATTATACAATTTAAGCAATTTGTTAAGATGTGTATTTTGTGATATATGTTTTTAGTTCAAATTCAATCTTTACATATTATATTATAAACAGTAAAAATATGAACACACAATCTCAGAATCAGTTTCGTTAACATTGTTTATTATTTTGGTTATATTCATGATGTAAACAATGAAAATTCATAATTAAATTTAAATAAGTTTTAGTAAGCTTACATTAAATATAATAATCAATGCTTATAATAAATTTATATATTATTTGAAATTTGTTATAAATTTAGTCAATACAGAAATGGGAATCAAGGTTCAATTACGGAAATGATTTCAATTCCCATTTCTGTATTGACTACTTATTATGATTTAAATATTTGAATTTATATATTTAAATATGTATTAATTTATTATGTATTAATATGTATTATGTTATGAATTTATGTAGATTAAATATTTAAATATGCGCGAAATATAATTTTAATTTTCTCATTTTAGTTTTATTAGTAAAATTAGTTATATATAAAATAATAAAGGATTTATAAAATTAGTGCTTCTTATAGTTTTTAAGTCATTAAAATATTGTAATCAATAGATTTAATTGTACAACAGCAAAATTATAACTAAAATAAACGTTTAACAGTTTAAATCTAAGTTAATAAGACTGAATAGTATTGAACTTCTATCAATGAAATTAAAATGCACCTTTATTCTTTTAATGGAATATTAATTGAAATCCAGAAACTGTCTATATTATTCAGCTACTGTGCAATATAAAGGCACACTATCTTAAGAATTGCATAAGTTTATTATTTTATTTAAAACAAAAACTTTAATAAATGATGTCCTGACATTTATGTTAAAAGCAAAAGCACGTAGATCATTAATTTTCTTATTTGTACTAGAAATCATTTGATATATATATATATTTTTTATATATTTGTAATAAAAATAAAAATGAAAAATGTTTTAAAATATTTCGAAATTTAATTTTTTTTCAATCAGATTCATGAAATAATTTATGTGTATTTTTATGCAATATTTGAATAGATATTTTCGTTTTCGTTATGGTAAGATATTTCGATTTCCGTAGTAGAAATGATCCTAATAAATATATATCATGTTTTCTACCCATCTTATTACTTTTTACCTTGATATCTTGTTAGTGGTATCTTCTTCCGCAATAGAATATTGTTTCAAATATTTATATGTTATTTAACATCCTATAATAATGATTTAGAAAAATTAAAAGTAAATTTGCTAAGTATTTTTCAAAACTAAATTTGTATAATATTGGTATTTTAATTGATTTCCGTTTCCTTTTGCTAAAATATCATATTATATGTTTTTTAAAATATTTTTAAATGTTCTTCTTTCACGTCATCCAGCATAAAGATAGAGAATTTCTTCTAAATTTGAAACACATAAAATTGCTTATATTGTGTATTTCCTAATCAGCTAACATAAGTGATATATTTATGAGTTTCACAATCAATGAAATATCTAATATTAATTAAAAATTTTCTAAAATTTTAAATTTAATAATTTTTGTTAACTATAAATTATTTTTATAATAATCACAATAAATTAAATTTAAATTTATTTTGCATAGAATTTAGTGAAGTCCATGTGATCACTACCAAGCATAAAAAAAATATCATTCAGAGTATTTAATATCAAATCAAAAGTATCGGATACCTAGGGATATTTTTATTTGAAAAGAAAAGCAAGCAAATTTTTCTTGCCTTCAATAGTGTCAATAATTTGTCTCTGGACTTATTTGCTCCACTACTGTGAATCATGTCACTACAAATTCTACTTCGATTTCTTCTTCTTTTCTCCAGTGTGCAATTTCTTCTGTCAATCAGATTCTTGGCTCCTGGAATGTCTCAAATCTGGACAGGGTTTCGATTTCTGTTTATCATTTCAGCTACAGTAACATTCCAAGGAATATGTTATTTATTTCGTTATTTATTTTTAATATTAAATTTTGTACTGATATATTAATTTTTCCTCTTTTGATATTGTATTTCAATTACATTTTTATTTTTAGTAGGATCGTATTAAAATATAATGTCAATTACATTGAAATTTCAGTTAATGATTTGTAGTTTAAATAAAATTGATGTCATATTTCTAATTTTATCTTGAAATGAAATTTCATGAAGTTCAGTTCCTCAGAATGGACATTTCAAGTAACATTACAGAGTAAGTTTTTCAAAATAAATCTAATTCTTAAATTTGTTTCATTTTTATTAACAAATAAATATAGTTTCTAATTAATTTTCTTTAAATATTTTAATTAAAATTTCATTTTACTTTTTCTTCATGATATCAAGTACATTTATTTAATTATTTTGAAGATAAAATATACTTGATAAGTTAAGATTATTGATAGATATAATGCATTTTAATTAAATTTTATTTTTATTTTTCCACTGTGTTGTTAAATAACACAGTTATGAAATATAATGAAGATAAAACAGGGGTGATATATGTATATAATTGGTGGACATAGACTTTCTAAATATGTATTTAAAGTACCGAATGGTAATCAGGCAGTATTCTTATATTTTCAGATCAGTGTGTGAAAAATACACAATTGCTTAAGTAATATGCTATGCCAATTTGAATCTATTTATTTTAATTGACTTAAATCTCTTTTGCTATCAATCAGATGAAAAATATTAGTATATAAAATCTCTTATAATAGTCTCAATAAGTAAATTATGTGTGCTGTATGATTATAAGCATTTTATACTGAATCAATACCCTTGCTTGGAATACTAATAAAAAATTGTATACGAAATATCGCTAAAAAGAGTACCTTTAGCAATATAAAAATATGCAGAACTAATATTTTATTAAAAATAATAGAAAAAATAGATGATTTCTATAAAGTTATTCATTTTTAATAGAGATTATTAGCAACAAAATTACGAGACTGTAACCATATTCTATTACAGATATTAATTTCATTAACTTATGCAATCTTATTCAAACATTACATATAGTTTCGTTTACAAAGAATTGTAATATTTACCATCCTTATTAGCATAATAAATAAAAATAGTTCATATAAAAAAACACCGATTTTATATATCTTTTAAGCAAATATTTATTCAGCCCTTTTTCAGAGTAATGCTAAGTTCAAAATTTTATTTAAAGCTAAGCTTAATGTGCATTAGTGATAAAATTATGCAGATTCTTTCATTTTTTTAAAGAATTGCTATTAACTCACCTTTGTTTTAATAATTGGTTTTTATGGTTTCATATTTTCAGTTATATAAAAATCCTTCTTCTAATTTCCCGAAAAATGTTGTAAAATGTTAAGAAAATTTCGTCCACTCTTTGAACTGTAATGTTGGAATATTATTAATTGCTTAGTATTTTTTTCTACTATTCGTGCAAATTTCAGATTCTTGCATTTTTTAAACAGTAGCTAATAATCCATCATTTATTTAATAATATGTTGTTTTTGTTATTATGGATATTTAATTTAATTGACATAAAAAATTTCCTTTTACTGTCATCAAAATAAATTTTTGAAAAATAAGAAAATTTAGTTTACAGTTTTGGTTTGTATAATGATTAGAAAGTTTTTAACTGCTTAATATTTTTTTTTTTATTATTTGTGCCTTATAAGAAATTCATTATAAAATGTTTCTTTACAAAAATATATATATTTCAGTATATATATATATAACGAAATTTGTAATATATATAACACATTTCGTTAGAATTCATTATTGGGCTCCATCCATAATTCTTCTTCACCAATCTAAGGATTTTGTTAGGTCAAGCATGGATTTTTAGTTCCACTCAAGTTACCAGTTTTATCCATTTTGATTTTTACTTAATATATTTCAGTTTCATGTGTTTTAGCTTTCATACGTAATTCTAATAACTGAAATTCGGGGACGCCTCACTACGCATGAACAATCAAAGTTTTATCATTCGATAAGCTCTATTGATTTCAAGTTCTGGCAAATATGTTTCAGTGACTTTGGATCGACATTTTATGCCTCATTTACTTAAGCTTATATCTTTTCCAATTTCCACAATCAAAGACTTTTAACAGGTCAGAAAATATTTTTAGCAAATTCTGCATTTACTGCATTCATTCAGGAAAGAAAGCAAAATATATTCCTTATTAAGTGTACTGAGTAAATATTTTAACTACTATATTGGGTATAATCTTTCTTAAAAATCGAATGGAAATTTACTTCTGCTAGAAAAGAATAAGAATGTTAAATAGCTAATAAACACATGTGTTTTAATTAAATGTGAGAAAACATTTCATTTTTATATTAATTACTAATGATGTCCGTATCTCCTGTATCACTGTGTATGTATGTATCAGTACAATATTAAAATAGTTTTCATGGTCAGCTGTGAGGAAATTAGAACAATTATATGTGATTAGTACTAAGTATTATTTAATTATTAGTACTAAAGTATTTCTAGAGATTTCTCTTCATTTTTAGAACAAAGAAACAATATTTATATTTTATTAAGCGTTTGGTGGTTTTGTGGGAAATTTTCAAGCAATATGTATTAGTATGGGACAAAATTAGTGACTAAAATAAATGTAGAAAATGTACCTTATGATTAACTGCAAATGATGTTATGTATATTAAATGATTGTTAATAATAAATTTGAATACAAAAATTAATAATGCTTTATTAATTAAAAATATCTCAAGAGTTAATTATTTAAAAAAAATTAAATTAAAAAAATTAATAAAAAAGAAAAGAAATACAGATCTCATTAAGAGGTATTTTAAAGTTATTTCTTGTCTTTAATGTAAAAAATTCGACAGCGGATAAACTTTGAAAAATATCAATAAAATTGAATAACTCTACTTATAGAATAATTTCTGAAAACAAATCTGCACATGGGTTTTAACAATCTCATAAGAAGGTGGCTCAATGTTCGAACATCTCAAATTGAGTAGAACAAAAATAGATTTGTGGAATTAGCGTATGCAAAATACCACTCAATCCACTCGTAAACTTATTGGAATTATTTATGAAACTGAATGTGTGTAGAACATTTCGATTTAATAATAAATTAATAATTAATATTTTAATTATTTTAAATTAATTATATATATAATTCAGTTACAGGTTTCACATAATATTTGTTGTTATATATATGGGCGAAAGGTACCAACACTTGTAAAACAATTAATGTTTATCAATAAACGAAAATGTATATATTAAATTTCCTATTTGTGTTATCTTTTAATTTTGAAATAGCAGAATGACAAATTGCATTAATTGCCTAATAAGGAAACCATGTCTGACAAGACATGGTTTGCATTATGCATCATCATACTATAGATTTTAATTCCTATAAAGAAATCCTTCTTCAATTGCTTGAAACTCTTGTAAAAATTATTAATTATATTTGAATATATCAATAAATTTTTCATGAAGAAAATTAAAGTACTCTCAATTTTGAACTTAATATTTTGAAATTAAATTTTAATATATTTGATCAAGTGATAAAAGATAAGAAAATAAAAACTAACGTTATATAAGTATAAATATAAAGAGGAAAGTTGGTAAACATGAAGTAAGTCCACCTAATGAAATATACCAAATTTTAATATTTCTTTTACTGAAATTTCTTTAACTGAAAATTAATTTAGATAACTTGTGTTCTTAGTGCTATTTAAAGATTATTGTTACTTGTAACAATTTTCAAACAATCCATCCATATATATTTAAGGAATTTTAATATACGTATTTATAAAAGACTGATATTTGTTACTGCCAAAATAAAATTCATTTTCTATAGTTATTTTTGTGGAATATCATATATGCACATTAATTTGATTGTATCATAAATAATATTGTTTCATAGAGAAAGTTCTATTTTCTCAGAATATAAATTTTACTAATAAATTTACCGTACAATTTTTTTTAACTTCATTTTTGAAATTTGATTTTAAGTCATTTATAAAAAAATAGATAAAATATTTTATCAAATTTCATAGAAGGAAATAAAATGTATACTGAATAACATATGAAAATGAAGTTTTGCAATTGAAATTTTACAAAATGGTTTTTATAAAATGTTTACTGTTAAAGTTCGTTTATAAATTTTATGTTATGTATAAATAGAATATTTATTAAATTTAAATAACTTGTATTTTTAGAATATTTAAATTTT
>JAPDSC010080649.1:232011-292197 GCA_026290005.1 Latrodectus geometricus
TTTTGCAAACATCCTAATAAATCATCAAGTTTCATAAACAATAATTTCTAATAACCGGTTGCTATAGGATATCCATCTTTCAGCACTTCAAGGGGCAGAAGTGATGACAACTTGCATAGTAGGGCACCCAGTGGTTGTAAATTGGTTAACCCCTGCTTCTCAATAACGAAGATCCAAAAGAGGGTGGATATTCATTATTTAGAAGTAGGAACTAAGTAGAAGAACCCCAGACATGATCTACCAACCGTGAACACATCATTGCACACAGAAGACACATTGACAAATAATATATTTAACAAGCAGAATAGCGAACACGATGGTTCTTCGATTGGATCAGGATTCGAACTCACTACCTTCCGGTAACGAAAGCGAATACCATTACCAACAAGTCACCTGTTTGAAAAAAGAAAGTATGCTCTTGAACAAGTATTTGAATTTAAACTCAATAAACTCTATTGTCAATCTATCAGTTTAAAATCCTGTAGTTAAACTATCTATTTAAAAATTTGGTAAACAAATTTTAAAAATGTAATAACTAATTTTAAGCTAATAAGTTTTGACTATTTTACCTATACTGATTTACACAATTAATTAAAAATTACGAAAATAGTGATATCTCTCCTAAAAGTAAGCTAATCTCAATGAAATTTGAATATTTTGGTAAGTAAAAGGAGCAGAACAATATTACTTAATACTATTGAGAGACTAGAGACCGTGCAAAGTCAGATATGAGTGGTTAGTATGGCAGAATGAAAGTCCGTTTGTGATTCATAGACTTAGACAACAATTTCTAACCACAAATTCGGCATCCAGGAGGTTTGACCAAGGATGGCAACGTGCTACCACTAGTGCGGATGACTGATATTTGTCATTATGATCACGAAATTACAGAACCGCAACTCCGGATGAACTCAAATACTCCCTCCCTATGAGCTCTGGAAGGTCGATATTTACATCAACCTTGCGTTAAAGGTTTCAAAAACGTAGACTTTATGCGAAGTGAACAGTCGTTTGTGTCTCGCCATAGGCGGGAACGTTTGCTTAGAGCACATTTTCTCTGCATGTGTTTCGATGGAGATCTGTTCTCTTTACAGATGTGTTCAATTTTAGACTCGAAAGCGGTAGTGGGCACATTTTCATTTGGAGTTCCTCGTTTTCATCCATCAAACATCCGTGAAAAAAGTCACATATGGTCCGTGTTTGTGGTAATATCTCTTAGGGTAATGCACAGACCCCTATGTCTGTGCGTCACACGAAATTATAACAATTTGAAATGTTAAAGCTTATGAGGATGCCATATCGGATGCGTTTGAATCTCTTTATGCTAAAGTAATGTGTGATGCTTTCTTGATACAGGAGGATACTGCGAGACCGGTTGTTGATCTTGAACAAGAATCACTTGAGCGCGTGCTTTGGCTTGCTCTACTACCGGAGCTTAACAAAATCGAGCGTGTTTGGGACACTCTAGGATAGTGTGCAGCTGCTCTCAATCCGTTTTCTAGATCCTTAGTCACGCTTTCAACTGCTTTAGAAACTCCCATTTCCTATACAATTAATAGACTGCATAATTGAGAGCAACACACATCACATCATGTGCTGTATTGCTGCCCAGAAAGGGAAATCATACCCCACATTAAAGGTACTTTTCCTATATCAACCTTACATCTGTCATTTGTTCATTGTATACATATGCTATTTTTTATAACACTATAACTATATGGTGATTACCTTTTAGGCTATTTTCTTCCGTCTTACGTGTTGCATAAGGAGTATAATTTTCATTAAATTCCAAATATATCTTTTTTTCGTTATCGTCATTTTTGTGGTTTTTCCTGAATTATAATAACAAGAGTATCATAAAATATTTACTATAGTCTTAGAAAAATATTATATAATCTTAGTAGAAAATGTTTAATCTTTAAATACTTATATAAAAGCATTTATTTTACATAAATACTCAAATGAATCAATTAAAAAGTTAATAAATTTGCATTCGTATAAAAATTCGACATCAACATTGCTTCAAAATATATATTTATCTGACACCATCTTTAACACTCTTGGACTGATTTTCGAGGGTACATCTTCAAAAATCAAACCCAAGCCAACATTTCAGAAATTGATTTCATTTCTTGCCTGGAGAAACGCAAAATCTTCTAGGCAATCTTTCCTCTCTTTTCAGGTTTTCTCTTTGATCTTCCATAAGAATAAATTTGTTGAAATCTCTGAGGTCTTTTCAATCTACGTTCCCAGCACACTTAATTTTATTTAATGTTACCGCATTGATAAATTACTCAAAATTTGAAATTTCACGTTATTTAAAATTACACCTATTATGTTACACACATTATTTTGCAAAGATTTACTCAAAAATTTAAATATCTTTAAATATAAATCTATTAACTGCATAATATTTAAATTGCAAAATTTTTTTTTATTAAGAACAAAATGAATAACTGAGAATACAAAGGAACACTGAGTAAATGAAAGACAGTTCATTCTCATCTATGTAACAAAGGACAAGAGAAAAACAGTATGAAATAATATTTCTTAAATATTTCAAATAATCTACTGCTTTATATATAAGTATACACTTTTGTATATGTGTGTATGTAACACCTATATAAATGATTTTTAACAGACTTTTATGAGCTAAGATTAATATTTTCTATTCAAAAGTGAAGTGTCATTGTTTACTTTGCACTTGTGAATGCCTCTTTCCTTGTCCATTAATCAAAATATACTTAAAGCGAAAAAGTGTGAATTTAATGCAGTTATTCTCTCCGACGTCATGTTTTTTATTGTTTTCATGGAAACAAGTCATTTATCAGCATCATTTGTTTTACTTTCCTCGAGCATTTAAATTCTATTCATAATGTTGAAAACTTAATTTATCTTTTTTTGTCTCCTGTAAATTCTATTCATTACGAAATGAGGAAATATTTTAAGTTATCGAGGAACAATTCGTTTTTAAATTATAATTCTTCGAAAACGTACTTCATTATCGTTTTCAGTTTTTCCTTTCTTTTATTTCTTTGTTTTTAAAAATTTTGATGACAATCATTAGGGATATATGTAATTGCATTAACCATGTTTCTTTGAAAATGATACTTGCATATTTTGCTCATCCATAAAAAAAATGGTTTCATATTTAATTGAATGAGTAGAATAATAAGTTATTTTTGTAGGACGAAGATTTATTTTTGAAAACCGTTTTTCAAACTACAGATAAAAAACTCAATGTTTAATCATTTGAATCATTAGGTTCTATAATTTAATAACAGCAAATGGAAGAAAAGGAGGGTTTTTATTTGAATATTTATTTTTTTTTTCATCTTTCATATATCTAAGAATAACAAAATAAACTTACTGGCTTTTACCTTTAAAAATGAAATAAACGTAAATGCGATTAAATATGTCACGTAAAATTTTTCAGCAAAATATATTTTTATCTTGGCGTTACTTTATCATTTAGCACTTAAATTTGTATGTTACTTCAGGCAACTAATTTTTTTTGTAAAATGTAACTAATAATATCTTTATATATAAAATATATTAAAGAGACTGCATTCTTAAATAAGAAATGACATTTGAATTATGTAACCAAACTATTTTTTTATAAAAGAAAAAATATTATTAAGTTAATAAAATTTAAAAATAAAAATTAGTTTACTTTCAAAACATTAAATAATTTTAGATGTATTTTTACAGTGATTAAACGATGGTTCTATGTAAGGAAATTATGATAACTATAATAATACATCACATTCTTACTTCCACATTTTTTTTAAATTGTATTAATTTCAAATTTTATTGTGTGCCATAGCATCTGTTGAAACCTAATGTTTGTAAGAATTGATTTGCTTCTTAAATTGATCATGATACGCTTAAAATTCATTTTTGATACTGTCTTAAGGAACTGAATCAATTTTATTAAATTTAGGGTTTCAAAAATCTTTTAGGCTTCACCGTTTATATTCCATATTATGAGTTTAATATCATTATAGTCACATTATTTCCTTTAATTAGTAATGATGCGTTAAAAAATAAATGATTATTTTGATGAATTTATAGCGAACCACAGAAGATATTGCAAAAGAAGAAATTTAATTTCCAAAAAAAATTTGAAACTACGATGAAGAAATTTATAATTAAACCAGTGCTATTTGCCTCATTATGAATAACTAAATTTCATAAATTCTGTGATTGTATTTGCGTCAATCAGTTCAATGCCAGATAAAAGGACACTAATTTTTGCTTTCATCAGTTTCAATTAACATTCTGAAATTTGCGATATCTTCCATATGAGAATTATTATAACTAAATATTGAAAACTATCTTTAGAATTGGAGATCGATCAGTTTATTTTCTACGTAAAAACATTATTTTGCTTTTTACATGCATATTTTTTTTTCGAAAGGAAATAAAATAAAGCGGAAATGTTACTCTCTATTTTTTATTGTTGTTAAAACACTAGATAAATGTCATTGAAAAAATCAAAATTTATACATCGAAAACAATAACTGCTAAAATCAGTCACATTATAATGTCGCGTCAGAATTTACGAATGTTTTGGTTTGTAAAAATTAATTATTCTGTTAGAAGAATTAATTACCTTTCAGATATTCACATTTTTTCATTTCTCAGTAAAATAGTTCCTATCACGTCAAAACATTATTTTTTAGTAATTTTTTTAAAACAATTACTTTTGTAGGATACTGATTTCTAACATATATTGCTTTATCTTCAATGAAAAACTCTTTATTTTTCTAATAATATAAAGTAAAAGTATATTAAATAATTCCATGTAATGTTACAAAAAAATTGTGAGGTAAATTTCCTAAATTTCACTAAATTTAGTCATTTTGAGATTCATTCGTTTATTACGATCATCGTTTTGTATACATTACGATAATGTCTTCAAAAAAATTCGTTTAGTTCTCGAATACAAAGTGATAATAAAATCAGTTTTTACTTTCGGATCTGAATCGATTTAAGTTTTGATTGTAACTATATTGTTTAAGATTTATTTAAGGAATTTTTTCATGAAGTTTAGAAATACTATAGCATTAAAGATGAAAAAGGCTTTCATTTATGAAATATAAATAATGTTTACAATAAATAATTAATCATTAAAGTTTAATACACTTTTTGGAATACGTGCTGTATTTTATTACTCTACCAATAATTTTCGTGATGTTTCCAATGTAAATTGTTATAGCATTTTCATTGGAACGAAAAGAATATTAATAAGTTCTGTAAATGTTCATTATTTAAAGAAAATTCACTGTGTTTGTAAAAGAGAATATTTTATAGTAAGTTTTTAAGAGCATAGTATTTTCGAAAAAACTACTCTGAAACTATTGTTACAATTGAATGAAGACATTTTATATACTTAAAATACTTAAATGAATTAAAAAGAATCTTCATAAGTAAGAATAATCAATATCTTTAGAAATTAATAAAGAAATCATACGTGCATATAAAAATAAATTTCGTATATGTGCATTTTAATATAAAATAGATTCTACTTAAATAAGTTGTAGAATTTATCGCATTCGATTATGTGTATTTAGAATTTAGTGTCTTCTTTCACAATACTTAGAAACAAGTCACTATGAAAAAAATAAAGCCAGTTTATAGTTAATATATTTTAGATAATTTTATATGTTTCTTCAAATGATAGAATTAAATATATCATCTTTTAAATTTAATAAAATACTTAATTACAAACAAAACAATTATGTATGCGCATGTTTATATGATGCTGGACTATATATTTAAAGCATCGAATTCAATACCTTTATGTTGTCTTAACATCCGATTTTTGGTTTTTCTTATTTATTATTTAATATACTCTTTTCATTTGTTGTTTTTAAAATGAAATAAATTTATTCAACATCTTTTAGGTGCATTCTCTCCATGTAAGATTTTCCTTTAGATGGTATGAAGGAAAATATAATTTTTGACAGAACTTATAATCACTGACAAATATGAAAAATATCTTGAAATTTATAGGTTTGTTTGTGTTAAAAAAAAACAAAATTCAATATATCTTCAATTTCCTAACCATTTCTTTTAAAAAATGTTAAAAAAGTTATTAAAAAAAATTAAAGAAACTGAAGAGTGTGTCTTATCAAAAACGTTAAATAATACAATGAAAACTCTCTCCTACTTTTAAATGTTAATTATTTGCCTTTATTGAAACCTCCCCTGCGAAATAATAATATTTTATTATAATTTCATATATACTAATTAAAATTTCATGGTTTTAGTGATAATATTAATTTATTATATCTCTATGATGAACTATTAATTCTGCTTTCTGCAAAATTATATTCAATATGCATTTAGAACTCACATAAAACATTTAATTGTTCAATAAGCTAGAAAAGAATAATAATTTTTTTCCTTTTTTTAATACATTACACATCATATTGCTTAATAGTAGTATACATTTTTTGTTGGTAAGTATCCTTATCTCGTTTCCCAGAATTTTCATTGATGAGGATCTGTAACTAATTTGATTGAACTCCAAACATTTCAAAAATAAGTTACTTGGTTGCAAAACAAATTATTAAAACAAAATTAGATCATTAAATTCTGTCAATTTCTAATATACTTTTTGATATTGAAATCATTACTTCCATAGAGTAAAACAGTTGTTCATTTTCCAATAAAAGAAAATTAAGTAAAATTATTATTTATTTAATTTTATTAAATCTATAAAAATCCATTAAATTATATATTAATTGTAATCCATTAATTATATTTTAATTGTTGTAATTATTTCCTATTTCTAACACTTCATACATTACTTATTATTTCCTTGGTGTCCATTTAGTACTTACAACTTACTATCAATAATTGCATTATCTAAATCAAATGATGTTGTTTAGATTCAACTATTGCAGTTAATTAATCAGTCCGAATGTTTAACTATTCGTGTAATTCAATATATTCGAGCCCATGTTACATATTACTTAGATTTAGAGCTTACAAATTTTGAACGTCAGAATAAAAATGTTTTTAATCATTTGTGTTACTTCTAGATCTAAGCAAATAGCTAAATATTTTCTTTACAGTTTCAGAAAAATTATAATATTTTGCATCATTCTGAGCTATATTTTTTCCGTTAATGTTTCAAGGGATAAGTAATTATTAAACTATTAAAACCTGTATATATATTTAAAATGCATTTATTTATGTTGATTTCCTTGAAGTAAACACAAATTTATCAATTAAAATTATGATTAACAAATGTATTACATAAATATGTTTTCATAAGAAATTGCATTAGTAATGTAGATCACATGAGTTTCGAGTTTCTTGAAAAACTCAGGAAAGAAATGTTATCAATCCGTTGTTCACAATAACATTATTTAAGAAAACTACCGCAGAACTTGAATTTTTTTCAAGTTTAATTTTTACATTTTAGCTTTGTAAGAGTAAAAGGAAATCCTTTAAATGTTGTATAAAAAATACAAAAGCTGCCATATTATCAATAATTATATATATTCTCACCATCCATAAAATTTCTTATAATTTGGAAACTTATATTTGAAGTAGGTATCATAAAATGAATATGATATATTAATTTCCTTAATTTAATGTAAAGAAGAAAATTAATTCCGAGACAAATTAGGATCCGTAATGTTTAAAGCTGAAATTGTTTTTAAAAATATTATACGTATTATTGTTTAATTACTTAATATAAGTACTTAAAAGATAAAAGTCATATATGATCAATATTTCCTAACATCAAACAACACAACATGGAATTCTAAAAATCTCATTACAAGAACTAGTGAAAGTTGTTCTCTAACAACAGCATCACCATTATTTTATTCATTTCAAGGAAACATAAATTTGTAAACTATGGTGAAATATTAAATATAATAAATATTATATATATATATATATATATATATATATATATATATATATATATATATATATATATATAAACTTTTGAGCGTATTCTTCTTAGCATACATATTAATAAAGCAAAATATGAAATCATTGAATTTTTTTTTGTTACAAGCTCTAACTATTCTTGTTATAGTATATTTAGTTACTCTAATGTGTTGGATAAGAAAAACTGCATTAAGAAAAACTGATTGCAGTAAAAGCAAATGTAAGAAAAAACTAAAACCCATTGATATTTAATACATTTCAATAAAAACAATGTAGTAATTATTTTTATTTAAATATTTACTTTTATTATATATATTTTAATCCAGTGTTGATTTATTTATATAACTAATAAAGAGAACCAATACTTGGTCCATAATCTTGCAAAATTAGATTAACTGTTACAACTTGAACCATCGGAGAAAATAAATATAAGATGAAGGAAGAAAGAGCAGTCGATAGGGAAACTCTTTTATCAAAAATTCAAAAGCAATTTACTGTGAGTTCCTCTTCCTACGTACGAGGTGTCTTGTGAGCTTCTCCAAGAAATAAAAAAATGAAAAAGATCAATTTTACTGAATTGTAAATTTCTATAACAAAAGTGCATTGAAATTTTGAATAAAGTATACAAAGAATTCTTTAAGTTTTATCTCGATATCAAGGAAAATGTTTCCAACATTTTTTTCTTTAGATCAAAGACTTATATTTCCAAGTAATAAAACAATTTATTGATTACAAGTATTATTTATATTTTATAAGCCAAAGAACAACTTCCATTTATTTAAAATTCTAATAAACAAAATGCTTGAAAATTATTTTTATATTGCATTATAATATGAACGATTAAATAATTACATGCATATTTTCTCTTAATAGTTTATTAAAGAATTATATACATAATTTATATTTTGCTTTTTCAAAGTTATGCTAAAATAAAACAAAAAGTGAACTTGAGATTTTCAAATTACTATACCTTAGTGCTTAAGTGCATCGCTTGTTTTATAAATTTTAAGTACAGATTTTTTAATTTCACCATTTGTAACACATTTTGAAATTAATTTGGAACTAAAAATGATTATTTGTTATACCCTTACAAAATTTTAATTTGTAGTGTGATATTTTTCGCAAACATTTTATTAAAGGTATATAATAAATGAAAAAAAATTACTTACTGGTCCAGATATTTTCTTCAAAGATTATGTATTACATAACGGGGTTATATAATGTTACCTTATGTAATGTTTGTTATATAATTAGAAAGAAATTCCTATTTTGTTCAGTCAAAAAATTATGTTATATAAGTTTAAAATTAAGTATTTGCTCCAATATTCTTCATAATCTAGTTGTAATACCATGTATTATAAAACTTGCAGTTATGCTTTTTTATAATTATCAGTATTTTAAAATTGGACGTAGAAACCTTATGAAAAGAGCTTTGTTTATTATCTTCTATTTTTAATTAACAAAATAAACATATATATATATATATATATATATATATATATATATATATGAGAAAAATTTTTTTAAGACCTATAGAAATTTTTTGACTGGTAGATGCGTGAAAAGTTAAATAATTACATATAAAAATGATGGAATTGAATACTTCCATTTAAAATTAGAAACAATAGAATTTGTGGATACATTAGCATGAATATTTTTGTAGTTATTTTTATAGCATTGATACAATAGAAAAAAAATGTTGAAAATATTTAATAATCATTTAGGTTATTTTATTAAATGAAATTCATTACTTATTTATAAGTGTTCAAATATATGTAAAAATGCGGATACATTAAAAATATTACCTTTATTTAAAAAAAAAGAATACTTTATCATCATGCACTTAATGAAATTATAATAATATATCTTAAATATATATCATTTGAAAGGATGAATAAAAGAAGATTTTAAATTCGTTTTGAATTAAGACTTATTTCTCAATTTTTCGAAATTTTTGTAAGATGCATAGTTTTTCAAACTGCATTAACACTTTTTGTATCAAAAGATAATTTGTTATTTGTGTATAAGATTTACAGAAATAGCTTGTTATTTTTTACTTTTACTTTAATATAAATAGAGTGAATAAACTATTAAAATTATTAAAAATTCCAGTTAAAAAAATAACTTATGTCCATAACTACATAAAATATAATAGAGAAATTTTGACATATTATTGTGCTATATTGCAATGTGATAATTTGATAATTTGCAGGTAATATTATATATAACACTAAATACAATATTTATATTACATATAGATTGCTTGAAGTTTCTTGTATCACCAATTGAAGATAAAAAATACTTATACAAATTTGAAGTTAATACTTATATTTACTCTATTATTAAAACTACTTTTTTCAATTTTTTTTTACATTCCTTAAATTTGTATTAAAATGCTTTTTAACATATTATTTGTATATAAACACTGTAAGTTTTAATATTTTGTGTAATTTTTATTTGCTTGTTTACGTTACTATATTACGAAAAACATATTATATTGGAGTAAAAAATTTGAAATTTATTTCACAAAGATATTAATGATAAATTATTGTTACTCTGCTTAAGGCTATTTTTCTCTAGTAGCATTTAATATGATTTGAAATTTATCTAAGCCATCAAATAAAATATCTCACAAATAATAATAATATATTTAAAGTATACATAAATGTTATAACAGATAACTAAACATAATATTCATTTTATAGACAGAAATGCAATTTTAAAATATTTTTTATAAATAAATTTTTCAAAAGTTGGCTTTAAATATCTTTGTCTAAATTTATGATAATTTAGGATAATGTGTAAAAGTATTATAATTGCATTTATTTAACAAAAAGTAAAAAAAATGCAATATATCTAACAAATAAAAAAATTGAAAAATGAAGAATGCTATATATTTTATTGAAATTTGAAAACAAAATACTAAAATATATCGCTTAGAATCCATTTAGAAATAGAGAAAAACTCTTAATGGCAATCCATTTCTTCAAGAAATCTTAATTTCCCTTCTAACATAACTACTTCCTAGTGAATTGAAACACTAAGCATTCATTACCAATCCATTTATTAGTGGACAAAAATAACAGAGTATATTGTATTTTCAATTGTTACTTTCATTAAGAAATAAAGTTTATTCTTTCACTGATGCCATGGTAAAGCAATATATTCTGGTATTATATATCTCCAAAAAATTATTTGATTATTAATATAAATCTATTCAAGTAGTTTGCAATGAAAAGTATTTCAGAAATTCTAAGAAATATTTATTTCTTAGAAAAATTTATTTATTAAGTCTCTCTCATGTTTAATAGATTTGAAGAAAATAGTTTGTTATTCAATTATACATATATATATCAAATCCCGTAAAAAATATATTCTTATATTATATTTTAGCAAAATGTAATTTGATTATCAATATAAATCGATTTCGATAGTTTGCTCCCAAACTTATTTCACAGAATCTAAGAAATATATTCAAATTTGTTTACTAGATATTTCTTAAATTACATTGATATAAAAAAAATTATATATAAGTAAAATAAATAAATAAACAAATAAGTAGATAAATATTTATCTATATATTCTCTTCATATTTTTTAATTCTTATCAAAACATGCGTGTATCCCTTTAAGGTGAAATTCAAAAGTTTATTATTTTGTAATTTCTTTTCTTATAACAATGAATGTTTATAGAAGGTTATTTTTTAGGAAGCAAAAGAACGAAATCTTAGCAGTTGGTCAGGTTGGATTCCGATCACGTGTCTGTCCTAAAGCCCTGCCGCCGTTCTATGTTTGATGAAAAGTAGCCATGTTTGATGAACATGAATTGGATCAAAGAGCCTGCCCTTCCTGAATATAAGACTACTTGCATTCAGCCGAGCACATTTATCTGAAGGAAATGAAAACAACTCCATCTTTATACTGTCTACATGTGAACCATTAGTATTTATCATGACCTAACTTCACAGAACTCATTTCCGAAGAATTGTTTTACTTTTTGTGGATACTTTAACAGAAGAAAAGATAAATCTGTCTACTTATGTAAGCATTTGGTAAATTGCATGTCAAGAGTGCAAAAATTCTTTAATGAAGAAACGTTGCCTGCAAAGAAATCCTAAAAATGTAAACACAATTCATCTTTTTCATTATATATATATATATATATATAACATAAATTTGTATATTGAAGAAAATGATTTAAATAGAGAAATGTGTGTGTATGTATTTGCAACGAATTACTTAAATTCTATGATTGACCATCCCGCAATTTCCACAGGCTACTCAAATGTAGCAAAATTTATTCATTCCGCGATTTTCGACACTATGTGTTTTTCTTGCTAAATTAAGGAGCTCATCCCTATTTTCACCGTTTAACCAGTAAAATTAATTGCCTAAAGTATTAGACGTTTAATTAAGTATTGATTAACACATGGCATTAGCCACCCTCTACATTTTGAAATTTTAAGTTAATATGTATCTCACTCTCTAACTTCACTATGTTTGCCACCTTTTTCTAAACAGAAATGGTTGTTGAAAAACGCTAACTGGTTGACAGAGTATGTACTCATTTGAGTTTGCAGATTCTGTATTTGATTTCAGTTATGATTTTGATATAGATTTTTCGGATTGTTCCTTTGATAACGATGAATCTGATCATGACTCAATAAACTTGCAAACGCGTTAGGATTTATAGTTATAATTATTCTCTAGAAAAAAAAATCTATACTTCCACTTTCCAATATACTTAGATTTAAATTAAGTAGTCAGTAGGTTAATAGGTGCATCAATTTATAAAAGTTTCTACACTAACATAAATTGAAGAAAAATTGAAGTGAGGATATCATGTTTATTTGTTGCGAGATTTAAAGCTGGTTAAAAAGTGCTTTTCACAATATTAATTGATTGATTTAAAATAATATTCAGGATTTCAATTAGTATTTTTTTTATTGTTGTCTGTTTGACATTACTTTTGATGCATCTTAAATTAATTTGTTTTATATTGGAAAATGATGATATTAAGTATAATAAAGTTTACATTCTTTTTTACCTTTATGTAATTTAGACTTACACTTCAGATGTAAATATCCATTTCAAAAGTTAATATCGAATTCCCAATTTCGTCTCTTACAAAAGACTATGATTTTGGAAATAATGTTAGCCATGACAATGGGACTAAGCTTACAAAATGATACAAGCAACTATATGATACTAGGGAAATTTTCAAATTCTTGGAATTCAAAGACAGTTATTATTCGCTTTATGAAAAGAATTCACTTGGAATCAATAGAAATTATAAAATATCTTTGTTTTGCTTTAGTAAAAGACTTAAGTAGGTGCTTAACAATATAATTTTAAAGGATTTTGCTGTTTCCAGAATCAATGTACAGAGAGTGGGATTTCAGAGAAGTGGATTACTATTGATTTCCTAGCTGCTGTGAAGTTTGAAAACAAATATTTCAATAATATTAATCTTTGCAAAGGAAATTCTCTACGTTGCATAAATGTTACATTTATACATTTTTATATATTTGAAACATTTCATTTATAACTTACAACAAATTAAAGGAAAGAAATACGAGAAATGTAACTGTTTGATTGAAAGTAATTTTCGTGTTTTGATATTCTTTATTTTTTATACTTTATTATTTTTTACTCATTTTAAAACTTTTTGTAATATATCTTATCACTTATTTCTTTTCTATTTATATATGCTTTTTTATTAAAATCATTCAAAAATCTCACTGTATTGGATGAAGCTTATAGTTTTAAATAGTTTCATGACAAATATAAAATTGTCTTAAGTAACATAATATAATTAACATGATGAAAGATTAAAAGAAAAAAATATCAAAATCTCAAACTTTAAACAGTATACAAAACTACATATTTTATAATCTTTATATTACTGATATTTATGGTGTTATTACATTGTGTTAAGATGATTTAGTAACAGTTTAGGTTTAGTTTGTACTCTCAATTACGTTGTTTCTACTTCCTATGGTTGGGGAATTTTGTTTATATTAACAGACAATAATTGAAATTGCCTATCAGTGCTTTGATTTTATGTTTTTAAAGGTCAGTATTTCGTTAAAAGAATAGACAATATGCCATATGTATTACTATGATATAAGCTTACATTATATATCTGGATACAAGCCAACTTTACTTTTCTGAGAAATTTTTTACTAAAAAAACTTGTCGCATGAGTGAAGCTGACAATACAGTATCATACAGGTGTCTTTGAAAATGTTTCATTTTAGATTTAGTGAATTCTTCTTCATTTTCCATAAATACATAATACAATTTAACGAATAATATATAAGCAATGTATTTCACAGTGAACTTGGCAACAGTGACAGTGATAGGATGAGAATGATACCACAAATAATTATGGTATTTTAAGTTTCGATAATAAGTTGAACCCCTCCCCCCTTAAGCCAAAATATGATTTTTTTCTTAAAATGCATATTTTTTTTTATCGTAGATATATCCCCACTTTCTTTATTTCTTATTGTGTTCAAAATTAGGAATAATGAACTTTTGAAGATTTATAACAAGCTTATATGCTCAATATTTACAATGTGTACCTCAAATATACCGGAAATTTTTATTAAATTTCTCAAACTATATATAATGAAAAATATAAGATTAAGTAATTAATTGCTGCTTAAAATTAATTTTAAATTTAATAGAAATACAATTATTATCATATGTATTTTTATCATTTAAAAAGTATATAAAAAGTTTTTTATATTATAATCAAAATAAGATTAAAATATTAAAGCTGCTTATTCTAAATTAAATTAATATTAAAAAATAATAAAATTAATGTAATAATAGTATTATAACCTCATACTTTATAAGCTGTATATTTATTTTCCCTAATTAATTAAAATTTTAATTTAATTGTGATTATCTATTATAAACTCACATGTGACTTTTATATACATATATATATATAACGTTACAACTTTTCTTACTAATAAACTAAATATATTTATTAAGTGTACTATATTATTTATTTTATTAGAATTATTGATTTTTTTTTACGATGAGCAATATTAATGAAATTATTATACTTATTTTTCCATAACATTTACAAAAAAAAAAAAAAAAAAAAAAAAAACAACAACAACAACAAAGTAAATATTTTAAAATACGACATATAAAAAATTTAGCATTTTTTCTTACTCAGCTAAAATATTTATAGACAAAATCACTCTGATCAATTTATAAATTGCTTAAATATTTCTAGTTAATAATTTTTTTTATATAAGTTGAGGTGCTTTTAACTTACAAAGTTCAGATTCAAATATTTAACATTAAATAAAAGTATATCAATGAAAACTGTTTTTCTGACATAATGAGGAAAATTGATTATTCATTTGTTCTAAAATAGGAAAGAGGAAGAATTAAATCTTCAATTTTATTTAACCAATATAATAACCGATAAATTATTATTTATTATCAATTACTTCATATCTCAGAATAAAGTTTTAAAAAACAAATATTGTTGAAAAGGATATTAGATTAATAGACACAAGAAAATAAATGATATTTTAACTATATTTATCCATAAATATGTATTTCTATGAAATAAACATCCACGAACTAATGAGCTGTTATTATCTTTATTTTTATAACGACAAATATTTTTAGTTCTCAATGTCTTCGAAATTAAATCAACTTTCTATACTTGAATCGATTGGAGCACTTAAATATGTAATGAGAAAAAGAAGAACAGTTGAAGAGAGAAACACTTTTATCAAAAATTCAAAAGAAATTTTACTTGTATCCATGTGCATTTATTGAAGCTTATATTTCTAGCAAAAAGGCATGGATATAGAACTTAATGAGTTGTGAGAAATTCAATAACAAAATTACTTTTGAATTTTGAATAAAATATAAGAATAGTGCATTAAGAATTAAGTAAAGAAAATTCAAACTCTCTGTTTTCTACTTAAATGAATTCTTTTAAGAATTTAAAGCAGCATATTGTTATAGTCTAAGTATTTCTTATCTTTTTGTACATTAGATTATTGATTTCACAAATTTATTAATAATAGAAGAGCGTTGTATGACGAACAAACATTTTTTGACTCTATAAAATATTATGACTTTTTAAAAACAATAATTACTAGGATAATTTCTTGAAAATTCTTAACAAAATCTAAAGAACGATGTAAAATGTCTTAAATTTAATAGTGATAACATAAATTTTGTCTTCATACTTCTTATTTTTTTTAAATTTCTATGGCGTAATAAAAATTTAGATTTACAAACAATCAAAGAAATACTCTAAAGCTATCAGTTAATTTGTAGAATGTATTATACGTCAGCTGTGATTATGGTAATTCATCCATAAGAAATATTCTAAAGTAATGTAATGTAGAGGTAAAAATTGTATTGTATTCCTACTACTCAGAAGTACTATTGTACTTCTGAGAAGTGATGTAGTAATACCAAAAAAGTATCCGTCTTGTATAAAATGTTATAAAAATAATACTTTTTGCCATGTTTCATTGAGCATCAAACCAATTATAATGTAATAAGAAAATATTCTATTTTATATTGTGTATTAGAAAATTGATGCAGTTTTAACAATTCGCATTTTATGTCGCAATGAGCGTGGAAAACTTTGTAATAGATACATTTAAATTGTGTGCTGTTAGTTTGAAAAATGGTTGAATAACATATAAGTTCTTTTTTTGTATGATGTATTAGAAAATGCTGTAGTACTAGCACTTTCCATTTTCTTTAATATTCAACATAAAAAAAGGCTATGGTTATAAATTGTACTATTTGTTGGATTACACAGCTAATAATTGGAAACCACTGCTACCAAAACTTTATTGAACAACATTATTGAAATTATTTATTAAAAATATTCTATAATAGTGGTTATGTAACTTTCTCTGTCTTTAGAATAAATCTGGAAAACAACTTGTATTTATTTTAATAAAATACATGTCCATAAAGCTGAAATACATTGTTTTGTGAACTTTATTACATTGTGAAATACATAATTCGTTATAAATTAAGTTCTGATGTGGAAAATGACTTTTGAAAATCCAATTTGTATATGTTTGGTAATGAATTTGTTATACATCTAGTAATAAATTTTTATCGATTTTCTAAAATACCATTCAAGGCATATTGTGTCCATTTCAAAATGCGAATAAAATTTAAAATTATTTTCTTATTTCAATTATTTACAAAAGCAAAAAAAAAATGAATTTGCATTTATATATTTAATGAGTAAATTTATAAACGTGTACTCTTCCCCTATCCAACCCAACTTTTAACTTGCAGTTTATTGTTTGTATGTTACGTTTATGAGAAATTGTTTGCACCATTTTTTTTGCCTGATTAAATTGCTTAGTACAACTTCAGTCAATCACATGATTTTTTAATACTCAGTCAAACTTTGAGGCTGACACCAGTCAAAATCAGGACATTGGATAGATTTTGGACATTATAAGACTTTACGTAACACGGATTTTGAGTTTGGTATCAAACTCATTTCCTTCTAAATACGTGGATGTTGCAGTTTTCCAGGCAAACATGGCATACTCTTTTTTAAATAAAACATTTAAATGTTATTGCATTCTTCATTTTTTTTTTATGGACTGATGATAAAAAAAAAAGAATATACATTTATTTGAAATAAATTTTTATTTTTAACGAATCAAAATTCTGGTTCAGAAATATTTCTTAATATATTGTTTTATAAAATGCTTAGGATGAAATTTGTTTTAAAAAATAACAACTCCATATTCATAAATGTTTTTTTTTTTTTTATTTTTTTTTTAAATCTTGAGCTGTCATTGTATGTGGCATCTTATAAAAAATATAAATTTTCTGTTTATATAAAATGTTATCAGAGTTGAAACGAAAGAAAACAAAACTGGAATGAATTACTAAATTGTGTGCTTCAATTTGGATTATTGTTTTCCTTTCTCCGAGTAGAAATTGTTGTAAGACCTATAATTTTCAAAGAAAAATAATTGTATGTTTATCTATATTCAAATAATTAAACAGGTGTGCGCCTATACTGTACCTGAGTTAATGCCATTAAAATATGTTAAAAATCAAGCTAATTTTTCTGTTTTCTAATTTCAAATTATAAAAAACACGATGTTATTTACATTTCTTAATGTCAAATAATTTGTATGTATTTGAAATGAAAAAATAAAGAAGCTGGGTTTACTATTCTAAAGGCAAATCCTAAAGGGGATTACAATCCTAAAGGGGGATACACTCATACCAGTATCCATTTCTTGTTATTTAGCAGTGTCTGTGATCAAAGCATAGATATGGTGATCTGAAGAGCCATATTTAACTATTCAGCCATGGTGATTTCCAAATTTTTCAGTTAAATCTATAAGGAAGTCCAAAATAACTGCACCAAATATGGGCCAAACGGTGACTGTACTTGTGAAAGTACCACGTAATTGAAAATAAAATTCAAAAAGTACCCTTGTAATGTGTACAGACTTTACAGCATTAAAATGAAGTTTTTAATCTAGAAATGAATGGACAGAGCACAATAACTTACCTGATAAGGCAAGAGTCCGAAAAATAATTTATGCAAGCAAAATATTATCTATATAATAAAAATTAATTAGCTGAATTCGCAAAGAACGAGTTATATTTTACGTGATGTCATGTTTTCTCTCACACTGACTTCAGGTACGCTTTGCTGCTTCATCACGAAGACTATGAAGATAATCCTATTACCAATGTTTAAAATACTAAAGAGCAGTTTCGACAGCCTTTAGTCCCTAACTATGTGATATTTTAGAAGTTTATATTATGTAGCCTTCAACGTCTTCATATTTTCCTGCCATTTTTTAATTAACTGTAAAAGCAGCAATAGTTTATGTATAGAACATTTCTTGCTTGGAATCATTCTTGAACCACGGTTTGACGTCATTTATGCATCGTTTTCTGCACTTCCAGAAACACTTTTCAGAAGATAAAGTAAGTTTATATTTTCTGCTTGATCATGTTCAACAGACTCATTTTCATCGTGATCAACAAATGTTCGTCAGGAATGAGCTAGTGTCAAGTAATATAACTCGTTCCAAGCGTCCATCACACATCAGGCAGTACTCAATAAATTAATTTTTTCTGAGTCCTTGAAAAGAATCAGACAATCATTATCTGCAAAAGAAGGAAATATAACAGTTTACTTCCATATCTTCTCTTGAGACTAATTAAAATTCCTTGATCCATTCATTGATTGGCATATTGTTGCTACATTGTGTGGTAAAAACATTGCTCATATGTACCCAATTTTAACTATTGTACGTGTTAGTGAAAAAACTCTTGTCAAGAATAAAATTTAAAATTCAAAATTCAAGACCTTGAACGCTTTTGTTCACGTTTTTATTGGCCCCGACAGGAATGGCCGATTTATCTGGAAACATACCTTAACGAATGTCAAGTTTTTTGAGACACCCGTGCATTATTTATAATTTAGAAACCAATACCAAATGCTTATGAATTTCTGTTTTTAGTAGTTTCAGCTTTTGCTAGTCTGTGTCGATAAACATTCTCTAAGCAGCCTCAAATGCCATTTAATTTGGGCAAGGATTGAAGACTAAGTTTATATATATAAGTATTAATACCATATTTAACAAACATATATTCTTATGTTTTTAGGAATAGGTAGAAGACAGTTTTTTGATTTAAAAATGCAGTAATGAGTCCCTCTGTATTTTAATTTAAAATTATAGAAATTGTGTATTAGAAAATATATTCCTTTATTTACAATCCAAATTTTTCCTTTTTAATCTGAAAAGAATGCAATTTGGAAAGTGTTTAAATACATTTCTTGTAATTACTAGTATTACACATACAAAAATTCATTAGGAAGACAATGGGGTGATAGTTTTAGATAGTTAAACCTGAATTCTATAGTTAAATATGTATGCGTAAATTCTAGATTAGTATATACATTATTAATATTTCCTAAAACTCTATTTTATCGAGCGTCGATAAATTAAATTATGCATGTATTAGTAAACAGACACGAAAATTTTCAATTTGAGAACGTTAATAAATAATTTATTATATATATCGTAACTTCTCAAAAAAATAACAAAAAAGTATGGGAAGCAAATTGTTATCTGAATTAATGAATATGTTTTGTCTGGATTTTAAATTGTTAGACAAGTCTTGAGAGCTTCTTTTTTATTTTAAATAAAAGATACAAGATTGATTTAATAATTAATTGAAACTCTCTGCTTAAAAATAATTAAACTAGTTTGACGAGTTTAAAATGCTAGTATCAAGTAGTATGTGAACATGAATTCAAAATTTGAAAACGTATTATTTCACTGCTCTTATAGTCACATCAGAACTGCATAATATGCTTTAAACAAATAACTGGTGTAAATATCTTTAAAGTGTGGCTATAAAAACAATTGTCCGCCATGGTTAGTAAATGAAAGCTTGATCAATAGTGACCAACTGTTAACAGATTAAGGATATTGAATGGGTAAATAAAACCATTAATTCTTGTCTTTTCACCACATTCGATCTAAAGATATACAAATACGAGAGCATTCAATTTTTGTATTTAAATGAATGCATTTTTGTAAAATGTAAAAAATTTAATTTATGAATTTAAAATCACTAGTACGAAGTGAAAAGAAACATGTTAAGGTTCAGCAGTTAGCACGTAAGTTCGTTGTTTAAGGACTTTCTTAAAGTGTGGAGAGTTTTTGGTACTTAGACATCATATAAACATTATACATTCAGCTTATATTAATTCTAGATTGTTATGAATTACAATAGATATACAAAAGCACAATTTATCTTTAAACCAACATTAAACAGGGACTAAGAACTAATTATTAAGCATTTCTTTGCAAATATAACTTAATAATTTATATTTTTTTAATTAATTTGTCGCTAAAAATGTAAATATTAAAAAATATATAAGTGAATTTTCACATTATTTCTTCAAGTATATTCTTATTTTCACATTCAGTGAATTTTTGTACACTTCTACGTATGAAGTGTAAAACCATAAAAAGTCATTGGCATTTACCAACCCAAATTTGCATTTCAAAGTGATGATTTCATCAAGTGATGATTTCTCTTTGAGATAAAGTATTTCTATTTAATATATCTTGCATGTGACAGGGCATGGTACAAATACTGTGTTTCTAAATTTTAGATAGGTAGTTCATTTAACGTCTTGTTTAGTTCAAAAAGGGAGTGCTTCACTATTTTCAGTCATGATATATTTCTGTGTTTAAGGTTTGATGAAATATAGCCGTTTAACTTTATAAAGAGTAATTTTATCGCTACATCAAGTAGCGATAAAATTACTGTGCAATTGTGAATTATTTCTATATTAATATTTATAAGAAAATAATAAAATTTTTATTTTTAAATAAATCGTATTTTTTATTTTCGTATGACAGAGAAATTTTGTTTTGTTGAGATTTTTTCGGTCAAGTGAAATTTCTGGTAATCTCTTGAGACATCCACTGTGTTATTATTTTAGGAGAGTCTTTTCCATTTCTAACGAAGCCTTCTTTAAGTGTTCCCATGGAAAAAACCCAATAAATTCTAAAATACTCTGTTTAAAAGATAAATATGCTGAATTAACAAATAAAAATCCATTTCCTACTGTACAGTTTAACTCAAATTAAATTTGAAGAGAGATGCTCTATCCTGAAGTCACTGTATGAATTGAACAATAATCGATTAAAGCAAAAAAATGTATTACAATCAATCTATTAAGTGTCAAGAAGTGAACAAAAATAATTTTAATAATATCATTGATATTTCATAAGTATATATCTAATAGAGAAATATAGTTGACTAAATATATTTAATTAGTTATAATGCAAGTTAACATACCGTGGCAAGCAAACACAAAATATATATGTATTTTGTATTTCGTATTCCTTTTCTTTGCTTAATTATGAATTTCAGTAAAAAATCATGCATTTATTTAACACTAAATTTATAATTTGGGTGAAATTTGAGTAAACAATTTTAAGTATATTTTCAACATTTATACTATGTTTACTATGCAGATATATTCTTATTGTTTTGCCATTACGTACTTCTTAAAATAATATTTAATTCTGGAAGATTCTTTATCTTTTTAAAAAAATCTGAAAAGAATCTTTAAATAATATTAATTTAATAATTTTCATTTCTATTTTATATCATTAGAAATTAATAAATATTTAAAACATAAGAGCCTATTTAAATAGGGGTTTTATAATAGTATTTCCGGTTGTAAAAGCTCCACTCAGTTCCGACATATCCTTGTTTTTCTTCTTAACTTAATTTTATCAAAATAATCAAATTTTCTGCATTTTAAAAGCATCTAGTCATAGTTTTAAGCTCAATTTTATTTTCCAGCATACAATTTTCTAAATATAAAAAAATAATTACGTTTTTATTAAATTCAATGCAATTCTTTGTTTTAAAATATTCTATATGTAATAATAATTATAAGAATTATTTTAAGCAAAATGTTGTTTATGTCTCACAAATTTTCTGGATTACCTGAAGCATTTGAATTATTAAACGAAAAATCTATTTAAAACTTATTAATGTATATATACTGTTAATGATATAAAAATTAAAGCAATTTGATTCTATATGATTCTTTAAAGCAAATTGAAAAAAGTTCTAAAATCTTAAGTGAAATTAATCCTAGGGTATTATTTTTTGATATATATATGTAAAAACAGTACACATGTATTAATGATAAACATATAGTAATATTTCTATATAGTATATAATATTATTTCTATATAGCAAATATGTATACTTATAGATGAAGAAAGAAATTTAAAAATATTCCATTTGATCATTGTTATTAATAAACTTAAATCAAAATTAGTTACCAGATTTTTTATGTTTTGTTTAAATATACTTTTATATTTACTTAATATACACGATATTTATTTCCTATAACAATTTAGAGGAAGAGGAACATAAAGTATCGTATAATATTTATATGATTAAACGGGAATATGATATATATAACATATATCTAATATTCTAATTGAGCATTATAGCTTGTCATTATTACACGATACCTGCTGGAGAAATCAATACCTGAATTGGTTATCTCTCCTTCCTACAATTATAAGCGAATGAATTGCAATCACATCGAAGCTGATTATGTATATTAAATACTATAAAAAATAACAATATTTTCTACTTAGATGAATTTCAAATGTTATTTCTAAAGAATAACGAATACAAAATAGGTGATATTGCTTAATGTTTTCAAAAATTAAACAGAATTGTGCAAATAAATATTTCTTTTTGTAATCTAAGTATAATTATTTCTGATATTATGATAAATTGCCTTAATTTTAAAAGTTTAACTGATATTCCGTGCATCAAATAAATTTAATTTTTTTTAGGAAAACTTTAAACTGACTAGTTAATTCACTGTTTAACTGTATATCTAATCAACAAGGTATTCATAAGTTTAGTAATTACTACTGTTTAGCCATAGAATTTCAGTGTTTGCGAAGTTATTCTCTTTATTCTTGATGCCCATTAATTATAATAACTCATTAAAAAGTTTACAACGTTTTATTATGCAATTGCTTCTGAAGTTTTGTATTTTACTTGTGCAGTTCCAAGTGAAATATAAACAAATGATTCCTTTTGCTTATGACTTGTTGATATCCAAATATAGGGTTAAATTTTGGTTTAAGTCCCCTTCCTCACCAACTCTCGAATTTGAAGCGCTTTTTTGCGCATGCTTATTAATTACTATTTTGCTTTAGCCTTTTAATTGGTCACTAATTATGTTTCTCTTTGAAATAGCAGTATAATTTTCACCATGTCATCGGCGTTTTCGAAAACGCGCCAAGCAGGGGATCTAAAGCACATTTTCACCAAATATAGTATTTTTAATCATGTCAATATGAATTATATTTAATGAATGGAATAACCTTGAAAATAAGCAAACTAAAACAACAATTATGTCTATTTGTACTAAGAAAAACCAACATATTAATCATCCTTTCGGACAAGCGCATGCCAAAATTCATAATACTGAATCCGATATGATTTTATTTGCATTTAGAATTCGAAACTAGAAAAGTCTTGGAATTTTCATGAATAAAATTTTAATATTTATTCAAATCATTCAAGCAGTGGTGTAAATAAATTAACGTTCATCTTTAATTCATTTAAAAATCACAGACACTAAATTATTTCCATATCGTTAGAATAATATTTTATCTGCAACTGCAATATTTGACAAATGCTAATTGCTGGATATTGATTATGATTAAAAAATGAAATTCAATTGTCGACTGTAGAAAATAGAATGTAAGAAAAAAAAATTTTAGCATGAAATATGCTAAAATGAGAGATGACTTCATTTTTTCCTCGTAACGAATATAATGAGTTTTGAATAAAGATATATGTTAACTCCATAGATAAAATGTATTTCTATAAAAAGAGCAAATATAAGTTCAGCAGGATTAAAAAGCTGACCTCAAGCTCAATGAGTCTAGTATGTTGCTTAAGAAAGAATCATATTACTCATTGAAAAGGGAGAAAATGCATTATAATGTTTCTGTAAAATTCGTAATATATTCTGTAATCAGCCGATTATAAAAATTGATTCCTATATTCCAGTGTCAGAACAGAACATTTCAAAAATCATGTAAGCACTTAACATATTTCAAAGCAAAATTTCATATTTCAATTTTCAATAGTAGTTATGATCAAACCTAGATCCATTAGAGATTTAGATCAATAACTCAGAATAATTTTTCATTCAATCTTTTTAGAGTTCTTTTTTCTAGACAGGTGTTATATATTTAAACAGTATTCATGGTACTTACTTATACCGTTAATTAAAATATAAATCATTTATAATGACAGTTATAGATATTTTTTTGCAAATTTTGAAAATGAAAAGACAATAGTCATTGATGTATATGCAATCAAAAAAAATTAAAATAAAATCTGGAAGAATGGTCATTAATTTAAGTAAATGTTAAAATAATGAGCATAACTGTTCCACTGTTATAATCATATGCATACTAGCAAAAGAATCAGAAAATTTTCAGATTTTCATCGATTTAAAATTAATAAGAAATAAATAGTGCATATTCCTGCGTGGGTTACGTGAGGTCGGAATACCAGCATGTATAAAGTATAAGAGTGTAGTTTAAGATGAAAAAATATGATAAATGACAGGAGTTTTGCTATTTTCTTTATTTTTAGCGCACATTTATAAGATGCCTCAATTTCAAAAAAGGAAAATCTTAAAAAGACAATGTTCTAGAAGGGAGCATATGATTTTTTTTTAAAGTTGGACTCAGAATCCACATTACTTGTCTAGAATGTCCGATTGCAGTTTGTGTACAATTCCAGAAGCGCGTTAACTGCATCTTTTGTATAAATATGTGGCAGATAAATGACTTTACTGATTAAAATGACAAAAAAACACTTTCTGAGGTTCTTAACAGATTTAAACTCTAAATATGTGCAGGCAATTGCAAAGGATAGGGAAACGTAGTTGAGTGACAGACAGAAAATCAATCCTTTCTAGCTTCAATGTAAAAATTTGTTATCATTGATGTATGAAAAGAAGACACTAATGATTGGAAATAGGTTATGTGGTTGGATGAATGTTGCTATACTATATTCTGCTCTTAGAAAAATATTAGAATTCATTCAGGGTCTTATGAAGCTACGAATTTATCTTGCTTTATTAGCAATGTTCAAAAGTTTGAATGGTCAAATATGATGCGAAAAATGTTTTTTAGTATGTAGGGAGCGTGTGTGTGTGTCCCAGTTTTTTTCTAACGTAAGAAAACAATTATAATAATCAATAAAATAGTGGATCAAGTGCACCATCATTCTTGTATATTTTGCTGATGAATGGTTCATCAAAAAAATATAAAAATTGCTCATTGCATTATCCCGATACTTTATGGTCGACAATATAATTATACATCAAACTAGAACCAGTTCGCGGAATATCATTCTGACTTCTAACATATCTCTTGGCTACAGCATTGCCCAGATCATAATCTTAATGAAATTTTGTTAACATGGCAGAAAATGAATGTGATAACTCAGTCATCTTCATCTAATGAACGCGAACTAAAAAATGCATAGTGAACGCATAGTACATAGAATCATATTGAATAAATTACAAATCGAATAAAACATATTACGTCTAAAAAATTGTGTAATAAAATACTGATCATTGATTTTAATATTTTTAAAAATGTTTTTATGAATTAGCCTATGCCATTATTTATGATGCTTGAAACTGTATTGTATATTAGTTTTAAAAATTCACTGTAAAGGAGACATATGCAATTTTTAAGTTGCAGAAAGTATTTAGAACTATTGAGCTTATTATACTATTCATTAATAAATTAATATCATTTTCACTATTTATCTAGCTAACATGAACATCTCTTTTTGGAGTTAATATTTATCTATACCCAATATTAAACCACTGATAAATTTTTGTAACTTAACAAGTTTCTAAATATATTCAAAATAACAATTGATAATTCGTTTCCATTTATTGGAAAAATGATTAAATTATAAATTTTAACATCGCATATTAATAAATTAAATGTAAATCTCATATTACAAGTACATTTACATTTTAATGTGAATGAGATTTTAAACTTGAAATAAATATAATGTAAATAAATTTTTTAAATCTATAATATATATGTAAGTTTAGATAGTTGCTGTGCAAATGCACATACGTTAAAAATACTAAGAAATCCCAACATTAAAAAAAGACAAATAAAGGCGTTTTTAATAAGCTATTTTTCTAACTGATAAACTAAGTTAGTATTGAAAACAACACACATTTTCCTAACTCATTGGTGAAAGATGTAGAGTTCTACAAAAAACTTATATTTTAAAAATAAGGAAATATTTATTTCTCTAAAAGTGTATAAAAAGTGCTTCAAAATCATGAAATAGCATTTCATGAACGATTATCAGTAAATATTGATTAACAAAGTGTTATTTTTAAAAATTAAGGCGTGTATTATTATATAAGCGGTAACATTTATAAAAACATTTGACAGAAACATATTTACTCTTGACAGTTAATAACGGATATGAATTATGTTAGTTTGTAAATTATAAAAATGTGTGTGACTCGTTTATAAACATTTACTGATTTGTTACAGAAATAATGTTCTTAATTTCAAAATTTTAAAAGTAATTGCAAGTAATCTACTATATCATGCCATAATTACTCATTATGCATAAGCAAAGAAATCTTTTCGCAAAAAAATATAAGATACTTGAAGATTTTACAGCATGAAAAATAATGTAATCATGCATTTCTAAAATATACATATATTTTAAGGAGTGTTATATATTTATGAGACACATATTTATACATAAAAATGGATTTTATATAGAACATAAAGTAATTATTCAAAAATTATTTTAAATCCCTATAAATATTTATGAATACTTTTTTAATAATTTAAAAATTAATATTTATAATTAAATTAAAATAATTCAGAATTAACATCAGATTAAATTTTTTTGTTAAAATCAAACATCGTTCGTTATAAATTAAATTTTCTGAATTAAAGGATGTATTTTTCCGAAAATGAAATTTTTGTCAGTAACCTGAACATTTTAGATAGGAGACACAAAAATAAAATTTTAATCTCGAATTGATAAAGATTTATAAAAAGCTCAGTTATTTAAAAAGAAAAAATAATAGATCTATCACTGTAATCTAGCAAAATATTTAGAAAATGAAATTATTAATGTTAAATTTTTCAAAAAGCTTCAAATATTAATAAAGTGAATTTTTTTTAATTAAATAGAATTACAACATTAATTAGTAACCGTTATCTTCTTGCAGTTAAAAAATTAAGCAATAGGTATAAAAATAATATTAATAACAGTAAAATAATTATTTAAGAATAGTGAAAACCGTTTAAGACGATTTTCTAACGATGGTGCTACACATAATTCAAAGTGAAGTTGTATTCTGTATATAGCGTATGTATTAGTCAATGTATCGTCAGAAATACCATTGGGCAACAATAGTCCTAGCAATAACAATTTCTTATCAAAGTGATCTAAATGACATATTTTAAAAGTTTTAAAGATGTATCTCCATATAATATAAATATATATATATATATATATATATATATATATATATATATTATACCGTTAACTATTTTTAAAATATGTTAAAAAATAAAGTTTTATGTTTTATGAATAATAATAAATTTTAAAGATGTATGCAAATAGAAGATTCAGATTTATTTGAGGAATAAAATTTCTGTTTAAAAATTGTAATTAAAATTTTCTATTTAATGCTTTAAAGACGAGAATCATCTTAAATATTTTATTGATTAATTAATCTAAAATTGAAAACAATAACTTGAAGTGCTTTTAAAACTAAAAGAAAATATCACCGAAAATATATTGAAGAATTTCTCTACTTTTTGTTAGAAATTTAGCAGCAATATAAATTACCTACATGATAATTTACTTTGATTATATCTAAAAATAAGCAATTATATCTAAATTCGGCAATTAAAATAGCATATTCTTCAAATGTGAGAGTGTTAAATAATTAAGCTTCGTCAGTTTAAATATTGTAAGGTATCAATAAAGTCTGCTCGTCAAATTCATTTAACATGTTACCTCTAATTTTAAAAGATGTTAATATCCATTAATGTTATTCTATATTATTAAAGTAAAACTTTTTTGTAATATTACTTAAATTATAATGACAAATATTTTATAAATATTTATCCTTAACTAGCTATTTTTTAATACGAAAAATTTAATATGTTATCATGATTTCATTTTTTGATAAAAAATAAAATTTATAATAAATAAAGTTAAAAATAGTTTTTAAAAATTTTTATTGTCATTCTTAATAAATGGCCTTTTATTAAATATTATGCTTTAGTAAACGTTAAAAATTATAATAGTTAAAAATAATAAAGCTGTTTTCAATAATATAGTAATATTTTAGTATCAAATAGCTAAAAAATGCACTTTTTGCAATTTATCCATTCAATGTGAAATACTTTTCAAAATATTTGAATAATAAGCTTTGCCTAAGTGTTTAGATTGTTGTTTCTTCTTGATACTTTCAAATTTACTTAGCATGTTACTTCTTTTGAAAAGCCCTACACATATTTCAAGAAAATAACCTAATCCCTTTGAATTCTTTCTGACGAATATTAACTTCCATATCATTTCTTATGCAAATATATACCTAAAATGAAATGTAAATCTCCTGGAAAGGAATGTTTCCTGCTTCAGCGCTTAAAATGTAAGAAAATAAAATATGAAATGATTGGACATAATTTTTTTTCAGAAAAAATGTGGTTTCTAAAGAAAAGAAAACTCAGTATAACTGTAACTTCATAACATTTTCGGTCCACGTTCGAAATTTTTTTTCTAGTTGGGTGTGAAATTTTGATACGTAAGAAAACAATTTCTACATTTTTCCTTCCTTCTTAGGTTGTATTTTTTAAACCACACTTTTTTTTCTATATTTAATATAAAAATAAACAGCTATATTCTTTTATTCTTTATATTATAATGTATTTCTTAAAAATATTTAAAGTACATATTTAAACTATCTGTTAAACTTAAAATTGCACTCATTTTTTATATTTAAGAAATCATTTTATAAAATATAGCGCAAAAACAAAACTTTTGTTTAATATTTTCTTACTATTAGCATTTATGATGCACGAATTTTTACATAAAAAATACGTATTTTTTAAAAATAAATATGTTTATTTTCCAAATTATTATAAGAATATTACAGTCTCAGTTAATTATCTATTATATCATGAATTTTAATTAGTACGTATCTTATAAACTAACTATTTAACTGAATATGAACAATATTTTTATACAATAGGAATTATATATTATATGTTGTTCTCTAATTGGTTTTTAATAAATGTAACTCATTTTGATCATTGTCTATATCTCATAAATTTTCTTTATTCTAAAATTAATTTAAAAAATGTAGAATAGATACTTATATTTTAAATTAAAATAAAAATTTTAATATCAAATTATAGTTTCGTTATGTTTAATAATAGGTCATTCATTAACTAGTTAAGAGAAGTGCTGATATTACAAACAATTCATATACTTAAAATTATAATTATTTAATTGTAGTATAAAGATGATTTTAATTAAAAAAATTATAGGAATTGTTATTAAGCAATCAATCTTTGCAAAGGAGGTGTTCTTAAATCAAGATATATAGCAGGGGTGGCCAAGACGTCGACCGCGGTAGACTGAGAGACCACGAAGACATATTAGGTAATCCACTTGACCCTCCCGATAATGACCTCGGATATTAACAATTTAATTTATGATTAATGGAATCAATGAATTATTTAAAATAAAAATTTACTATAGTCTATTCTTTAAAACACAAAACAAACTCAAAGACCGATTCAAAGACAACAACGATTCACAAAACAACGATTCAAAGATTTATGATTAAAGGTTTAAGATTTCAAACTAAAAATGGACATGATGAGCGTGATTAAAATATTAAAAAAAAACTATAGAAAAATATATATGATAATATGCATCTCAATTAAGAAAACATGAGTTGAGAAACTTCAAAAACATGGAGGAAGAGTGCATTCGTAAACCAAACCGAGACTTCGAAGATTTCACTTAATACTTACTTGTTACGTCATACGCCGTGAGTCAAGAATCGGGGTCGTTTGGAAGACAATAAGTGTCTGCACGAACAGTTCGACGATGTTTGCAGCAGCATGGACTCTCAGCTCGGAGACCATGGCTGCGGCTTCCCTTGACGCAGCGTCATAGACAAGAGCCCCTTCAATGGTGTGATCAACGACGAACCTGGGTGCACGAATGGCGAGACGTCATCTTTTCAGATGAATCCAGGTTCTGTGTACAGCATCATAATGGTCTCATCTGTGCTAGGCGGCATCGTGGTGAACGTACACTGGCAGCGTGCATTCGTCATTCGTCATCGTCGCCTATCACTTGTCGTGATGGTATGGGGTGCCATTGGATACACGTCTCGGTTACCTCTTGTTCGCATTGACGGTGCTTTGAACAGTGCCCGTTACATTTCTGGTGTGTGACGACCCGTGGCTCTACCCTTTATTCGACCCCTGCGAAACCCTACGTTTCAGCAGGATAATGCCCGACCGCATGTTGCCGGTGTTGTACGGACCTTCCTTGATACGGAACATGTTCGTCTGTTGCCCTGCCCAGCACGTTCTCCAGGTCTTTCACCAATAGAAAACTGGTCAATGGTCAATGGTTGCCGAGCGACTGGCTCGTCACCAAACGCCAGTCACTACGGTTGATGAAATGTGGCATCGTGTTGAAGCTGTGTGGGCATCTGCACCTGTACATGCAATCCAATCTCTGTTTGACTCAATGCCCAGGCGTAAAACTGATGTTATTACTGCCAAAGGTGGTTGTTCTGGGTACTGATTTCTCAGGATCTATCCAGCCAAATTTTTTGAAAATTTAATCACTTGTTATTTCTAGTATAATATATTTTTCCAATAAATATCATTTTGTTATCTGCATTTCTTCCTGGTGTAGCAATTTTAATGGCCAGTAGTGTACTACTATCCTACTTTTGTGTTGCTAGTGCAATTTAAAACTTATTATTTTGATTTCTGATATTGCTGCACTACAATCAAATTATTAATCCGTTGTAAATAACAGTAAATAATTATATATGCGCATGCCAGTTTATCAATGTTTTTAAAAATAGCAGTATCGAAAAACAAAAAAATTGGCAACGGGTTCGTACAACTCCGGTGGCTGATAGTTTTCGTTAATGTGTAATGCCATCGTACTATAAATTACTTATAGTTGTTTGTAATGGTAGGGATTAATTATCTGTAATTTTTTTTATATTTGTTATCAAATTTCAAATTTAATTTATATTATGCAATTGTTTTATTATGTTTTATATCAATAAACTAAACTTATTAAACAGACCATTTTTTATAAATCACAGATTAACAGACATGCTATGTAATTTGATGTGTTAAGACGATGAAATATGCCATCACAATCGTATTCTCCATTTAAAATTTAATCCTGGGAAGGACATATATTTAGGAAATGAGAACTTTGCAAAAAAGCCTTGATAATAATGTATATCGTTTGGTTCCTGAAAAATAGTCTATCTCCACAAATCAATATGTTATTTCCAAAATAAGTATTGAGATACACCTGAAAACAATTTAGCAGCTTTTACCCAACAAATCATGGAAACTAATTTACTTTTGCAGTGTTATGGCACCATTGTTGGATCATTGGTAAAAACTTGATTCTTTTGAATACATAACGTCATACCACTTGAATAATGTTTTTTGTATTCTGTAGCATGCTAATGTTATCCTTACATATCTATGAATTTAGAAGCAGGGATGCATTTAATAGTACTTTGTTTGATGCCTTGAAAGAGTATCAGAAATATGATTATTGTGTTGCAGTCTGCATTTATGGCAGAGAGGAGATCTCTTGCTTCCCTCAGAATATATGAGAACTTTCAATTGCCACACGGGTAGACATGAGTTGGTCTGCCTCTCACTAGGGAGACCTATATGGAAAATCCTGCTCTTCTGCATTTGCACCATCTGTGCGGGGAAGAGGTATTATCTAATTTTTCTTATTTTGGATCTCTGTTGCATCGAGAATGTTTCTAAATATTTGAGTTATGAGATGAAAAGGACAGGATGGTTTAAACCCTGCAATTTATTTCTGTAGTTATAAACCTAGCACGGTATCCATTGAAAATGTACTTTGTTCTGGTGACATATGAGCTTTACTTTTCATAGTATATATACTATGAAAAGTACATATATATCGTGCATATTATATATATACTAGTTTTATCTCCTACAAAGGCCCGATTTTGAGATGTTGAATTGAACTACGCCTGCCAGAGATAGAATGATATATTAAATAGATCTATAGTTTATGCCACTCAACTATTTGGTTCTGCAATTTATTGTTAAGAAAATGACGTAGTTGTTTGAAATTTCGTAACTAACGGCGTCATATATTGATAAAGATTATAATTTTCACATTTATAAATTACATTCAATGAAAATATATGATGAAAACAAACAAAATACAAAAATGTAAACCATAAAGATTAATATGTAATCAGTGGTTCTTAAATATAATGGTATTTGTAAGCTATATTTTACCAAATTTATAACATTGATTATGCTTTGTTTTATTCATAAACTATTTTATGTATCCTATCTCAGTAATAATTTATATTTAAAATTTAAAATTATGAAAACAATGTTTTAAGTTTACTATTTATAATCAGATGAAGAGTAATATATTAGAATTTTTGTATTTTTTATATAACCTTACATTGTTTTCATAAATAAATGCCCTTTTCATGATCTCTAATGTGATAGCATTTTTAAAAGGAAATCGATATGCATCGTAGACTAAATTTATCCATTTCAATTTCTTAACATGCTCGGCACGTAAAACAGAAAAATTCAAATCATGTTTTCACTTCCAACGTATGAACTGAAAACTTTGCACGGAAATCAAATCAAATTCAAGACATTCAACTGTCTTTGGTTAACATGATTTTACAAGAATTGTCTTTTGTTTTGCATAGATTTGTTGCAAAAATTGTCATTTTAAGGATAACAATGACTCTTGTTTTCAATTGTTAAATTATGTAAGATTTCGATCCTAGAAAATTAAATTTAATAATTTGATTTGCGAAAGAAATTCAAATTATGCAATTTGATTGAAAACACACTAAACAGTTTTTTTTCTTTTTTTCCCCTCAATGTGCATTTGCATGAATTTATTTTGATTATATTTTGTACCAACGAAAGTTTAAATTTATTTTAAACATCTTATGTGCATTAATACTCCAATTAAAGGCATCCCAAAGAATAATTAAATGTTGTCATGTCAAAAGTAATTGTTTCTTTTGGTAAAGAATTTAGATTACGTTATCCGGCTACTTTTGAGCCAATTTTTTCTTAAAAGTTAATGAACCTTTTTCTTAGAAAAATTGCAGTGAAAAATATGAGATTAGCTAAAATTTTATTTACATATAGCATACTTTTTGTGAAATATTTTATTTCCTGGTGAAATTTTAACTACATGACTAACACTCAATTGAAAATTGTAATGCATGAATCTTAATTTAATTTAGGCATAAGGCTGACGAGACAACATTCTTTGAAATGAAGCAAAATGTAAGAAAAAAGGGGTAATAATGAAAATAGGAATAAAAATATACATTAATATGGATATATTAAAAAATTTCTTTTGAAAATGAAAGTAAAGAAAATTTCTTCATATATATTCGAAATTTTACTTTCTATCCCAGAAAATAACATTTCAAACATAGAAGCGAGTTCCATGCATATCTTCATTATTCTTTGAGATATACCGTTAACGATTTGGTAAGTTTCTACAAAACAAAAGTTTTAAGAAAATCATTTTTAAAGTGATAAATTTGCTTGTGTGTGTGTGTTTGTGAGATAAAACGATGTTGCCACTTTTTTCTGAATGTATAAGCAAAATAAGACGTAAGGTCTCATAAGTATGGTTTTCATTTACAACATAATAGAAAAACAATTATTTTAAAAAAGTAGTAGATACTATGCTACTATTCTTTAATAATTTTGGTTTTAAATTGCAACTTCTTGTTTCGTTTTTCTAAAAACGAGACGCATTTTGAAATTCCAGTAATTTAATTTCTAGTTGAAATACTACAATAAAACGAAAAACTATTTTGTAAATTATAAAGTTCTAAGTGAAAAAAATGTGACACATGTAGTTGCAAATCACCTCTTCAACATAGGTGAATAACTTAATGGCAAATATCCCCGAAAATTTTTGAATACATTTCAAACACTGAAAAATGAAATAAAAGCAACAATTTAATGATAAATTAAAATAAATTAAAATATTTTGGGCTGATAAGTATTTCCTTAATTTTGTTGAGAATTATACATCTACTAAATTTAAATCCAGTTTTAAAAATACATTTTAAGCCCTATATATTCAATCTGGAAACAAATTTTCTAATATTTTAAAAATTAAGGATCACAGTCAGCTATTTGAATACATAATTATATTGGATTTAAAAAATTAATCTCAATGGAAATTTGCAAACACGTGATGGAAGTTTGCAATACTATTTTAATAATTAATAAAACTTTTATTTTTGTCTATTAATTAACGAAGTTTTGTAAATTAAGCTGAAAATATATTACATGAAAAAGTAAAACGAACCCAGTATTAAAACCCATTTTTACGCCAATATTAAAAGTCTCTTTTAAGACGAATTTTCTATATTTAATTAAGATGTTATTGTCTTTAAATTAAATTTGTCTAAGAAATATTTTAATATTAAATATTTTTATAAATGTTGAGCTATAGAATGTTTAAATACAATTGTATATTTAAATGTAATTAATAATTTCAATTTACTTCAAGAAATTTCAGTGACAATTAAAGAGATTCAACTTGCAAAATGATATTCCCTGCAATAAAAATACGTGAAAAAGAAGTAATATTACACCCTAAGTATAAATATGCAGTGAAAGAGTTGTATTTTTTATTAACAATCTTAAATATAATGATTACTTTCTAAAGTAAAGATAAAAATTTACAGATTTGTTATGTTGAAACCACTCACAATTTCTTATGATAATTACACGAAAAAGCAGTTATATCAAAATTTATCATTGTGTAAGGTAGCAGAAGATTCATGCGTATTGGTGTAGAAACATATTCAAAGTTTGTTAAGATTTAAATTCAACGCAAAGTTTTTAATCTTTGCCATATATGGATGCAGCCGGTATGGAGCTTTCGTAATTTAGAAGTAGAAACCAAACAGATGATTCTTGACATTCTACTCCAGAGCTAGTTTTAAACTGAGAAGACATTCCAAACACCTCGTATTAAATTTGCCTCAGCAACCTTTAATAAACACGATTGACTTTGATTGATTCGTGATTTGGTTGCACCATCTTCAGAACTTGAAAACGACACAACAATCACTATACGACTACGGCTGCACAGGTTGGAAGTATTGTGAAAAACTATCAAACAAAATTATGTGCATTCATGTTCCTTATGATACTTTTTACTATTAATGAAACAACGGAAATTACTTCAATAGAATGGAATTAAAAACAGGATCTTTAATGGGAAAGAATAGTATATTTAACTAAAAGCTAACCCTCACATTTTTTTTTATTTGAGGAATCTATAAACATGAAAATATGTTTTTTCTATGTGGTAGAAAATTGTTATTTGAAAACTTTTATGATGGCTTTGTTGGATAGTTTTGATTGAATTGATAAGTATGAGGAAGATAAAACAATATAGAATTATTCACAAGCCTTGAACAAGGTGATCTCAAGGTTATCTGCCGTATATAAATTAACATCTTAAGAGTATCCTCATTAATATCTCATTCTATAAATATTGTGACGCCTAGAAATCCATGCCGTTTTTTTACAATATTTTCGATTTTATTTAACTCTTTTAAATTTATTGTTTTTCAACTTAAATGTTTTAAAATTGTTTATGTTTAATATTAAAAGTGGTAGTATAAGTATTTCTTGTTTTACAATATATATTTGCATTTTATTCAATGATATTTACCCACATATTATACTTTAGAAAATAAATTTATAAAAGGAAAAAAATAGTAGAGAAAAAATTACATGAAATGTTAAAGTGTTTGACTTATTAATAAGCACTTCAAATTTATGAAACTAAACAAACATTTCACTTATTAAAAGTTGATTAGAAATTAAATAAACTTGGAAATTGTTCCTAAACTTATTAATTTTAAAGGGCATTATATATATAAATCTTCAATTTTAACATTATTGCTTCTAACTACTTCCAAATTTTTCACGCAAACTAAATTTTAAAAATCATTAACATTAGGAAAACAGTTGGAATTTGCATATTACATTGAATATTTTACACAAATCTCTAAAACTCTCTTCCCCATCAGTCTCCACGTTAAAACAAACTTCAAACTCTTACATAAAGTTTACCGAAATATTCGTACTTTAAACTTTTCCTTATAAATCAGTTAAACTGATTATTGCATTAAAGTTTGGGAAATGTGCATTACTAAATAGGAGAGAAGAAAGACATTTGTGGATTATAGGGTTTCCTTAGAAAAGCTCCGTACGTTAAAACTTAAAACTTATTCTCACTAAATACAGTAATTTTATCAAAAGAACAGAAAATTACACATTAAAAAGTACTTATTCAAAAAGAAGTTAAATTTGTAAAATTATCGCACAAAAGAGTACTTAAAAATTCCTATGAATGTATATAACTCAAGAAAATTCTAGATGTTATTAAATCGATAAAATACTAGTCCTTTATTATAAAGGCATTTTAGGATATACTATAAATAAATAATAAATTGAAAAAAAAAGTGTGTTTAAGACTTTTCTAATACATAGCTAATAAATATATATAATTTCGAAGCCTCGAAATGATATAAAATTTAAAGTAATAATGTATTGAAATAGGCCATAGTGGCCTGGTTGGTTGAGGTGTTCGCTCTCATTGCTGAAAGGTAAATGTTTCCAATTGCAACCCAACAGAAATCCACCGTTTTAAATAATTGAGGCAGGGTCGTAAACTACGTTATGGTCGCAATGTCCTCCATCTAAAAGGATACCTGTAAGGTTTGTTGGTCAAGTCTAAATTTCTTCTGTTGGTCTTTGACACTAATTTACAAAGTCCTGCCCATTTCAGGGGAAACAATGACTCACTCACTACGTTTCTCACTATATAATTTTCCATCACTTCCCTTCTTTGAAGCGCTCAATAGAGTGGATTTAATATCTGAGAAATAAGATTGAAATATATATTTATCAATAGGAGTAAAGAAGTTTTTTTGGAAAATGACAAATTATATTTTCCAATAAAATATTACATGCATTTTAGCACTTATCACATGCATAATCTTCACCTGTATCTTTGCTACTTTCTACATTTTAGCACTTATCACATACATAATAAAATATCACATGCATTTTTTCCCTATAATATATGGGGGTTATTCCTATTGCTGTGGCAATATTTTCTAGTTATATTATCTACTTTAAAATGTTGTTCCTGATATTGTTTTGTAATATTCATCAGAATATATAACCATTGAGTTTTAAATAAATGCAGTCTATCGTGGTACTATTTCTAAATATTTGTAAACGGAATCGCATATTTAATCCAACCAGTAAGTATTCTCTTATCTACCTTTTGGCTAATTATGAGTACCCTTTTTGCACATGCGTCTTAAAAAAGTGCTAGATATCACTACTTTCAATTTAAGAGAAGCAGTAAATATTAGGCACTAAATATGGATTGTATGAGAGATTTTATTGAATTCCCAATTGAGTTTTCAAAAATCTTTTATGTTTTGTGGCATAGCATAAAGTCTGCTTGTAAAATGAGAACCAGTTATTTGTAATTTATTCGCAATCACTACTTCAGGTACCACACATTCCTAACTTTTATCCGAAATGAATTACCATCTTAAACTCTAATAGAAAACCTTGATTTTTTTTTGAAAAGTTGTCATTTGTATATGTAATACATGAATGTGAACTGAAATTGTACACAGGTTATTACAATCATAGCAGTTAGTGTCAGTTATCATTTAAAGGGATAATCAATCCATAATCTCAATTTTCATACCTTATCGCTGCTTTCAAAGAACTTTTGTAAAATTAATATTCTTGAATCCTCTAAATATTTTATTTATTAATTTAGAAATATAGATTACGTTGTAGAACATATGCCGTTATTTTTATAAGAATCATAGTGGATTGGGGAGAAAATACTTCTTAGGTATTTTTTTCTGTCCAAATCATTAATATTCCACTATCTGTATACATTGTACACATTTTGTGACATGCATTATTATATATTAAACTGCGAACATTTGTCTGTGGTATATAAAAAAATTAGTGATGAGTAGTTCTTGCAATAGACTTATATATAATTCTATTAAAAATATATGTTTTCTAATAGAATATTTTAAGTAATAGATACACACCATTTTCAATGAATATTCAGTATATTTCAATAATTGATATAAAAAAAACTCATTTTTTAAAAAATTAATTAGTAGTTATTCAATATATATATATATATATATATATATATATATATATATATATATATATATATATATATATATATATATATATTCTGAAAGTGTCCCATATGAATATTTAATGATTTCCAATGAACAGTTACAATGGATATAATTTGATATAATTTTAACCATGAAAATATTTAAAATTAAATTTTTAATTATGTATGTTTTAAACATTAATATTAAGTATAATTTTAGAATAAGTTGTTTAAGCAGATTAAAATTCACGCTGAAAATTATTGTATATTGGGAAATTAAATCTAAAGGGCATTTTTGCCTAATGTTTTCTTAAATTTTTCCGAAATATAAAATCATATTATGATTTTAAAATTTACTAGAGATTTTGCTCAAAGACGGAAAAATAATTTAAATGATTCCGTAATTAACTATACAATTAAATAAATAAGAAATTAGAAGTTTAAAATCTCATTAACCGAGGAAATGAATATTTTAAAATAAATACAATCCCGTTGATACATGAGTGCTATTATCCACCGAAATTTGTTATTTAATAAGTATTCTTTTTAAGATTTACTTGTTTTAAAATTTTAATTAAGCTTAATTAGTGTATGTAACTTATTGAAAGTTCGAAGGTTATATTTTCATTCATTAAGCATAATTATTTCGTTTGTGAAAAACAATTTCTACGATCCATTGAATAAGCATAGAATATAATGATTTTTCGCCATGAAATTGTTAACTAGTAGAATTACATTACATATTTAGAATTTAAAAAATGCTATACCTGAGTAAAAAAAATTATAAGTAATATTCAGAAAACTAGACATTATAACAATGTTGGCATACTTGTAAAAACGTCGAAATTTTAAAACTTTCATTTTTGCGAAACTTAAAAGGAAAAAAAAATTGCGCAACCAATTTTAATCTCTTCTCCACTCAAAAGTATTTAAAATAATGCTTATAATTAATACGAGGGTCACTCTGAAATTTTTGAGATACAACTAGGTTTTTAAAGTTATGCTTACAAAATTTTAGGTGTGTTTAAAGAAGTCTCCTCCAGCATCAATGCACCTTTGTAGACGAATTTTCCACTTGTTAAATGCCTCAAGCCATTCATTTCTTGGAATAGATGAAAAAAAGGCATTTATAGCCACATTAATCTCTTCTTCTGAATGAAAACGACGTCCACGTAAGTTCTTTTTTAGATAAAAGAATGACCAAAAGTCACACATAGCTAGATCAGGTGGATACGGCGGATGTTCGATCACTTTAATTTGTTTTTGTTTTAGAAACTCAACTGTTAATCCAGCTGTATGTGAAGATGCATTGGCATGGTGAAGCATTAGTCCCCTAACATTCAGTTCTTGTAGAATTTCTGGAAGACATTTAGTGGTATACCAGTTTGCTGTTACTGTCTTCTGTCTTTCGAACTTGATGGCTTTGACCAACCCCGTACTTCTGAAGAAAACGGCATACATCACTTTTTTCAGTGCCCGTTGTTGCTTTTTCACCAGTATCGGCGTGGGATCATCTTCAAAGACCCATACTTTACTTTCTTGACGTGTTGGAACGTCAAAAAATGTTATGTACGCTTCATCACCTGTTACAATTTTAGAAATGTTGCTGTGGCCACTATCATTTAGCAATTTAAGAGTTTCTTTATTGATTCTGATACGCTCCTCTTTTTGGTGCTCAGTTAGATTATGGGGAACCCAACGGTAAACTACTTTTTTCATATGTAAATCTTCATGAATGATTTTGTTTATGGCTGCGGATCCAATATTAAGTTCCTTCTGTATCATTTGATAGGTACAGCGATTATCATCCATTAACATTTTTCGTATGGCAGACACATTATCCGAGATTGCTGCCGACGGCAGCCTTCTTGTGTATTCTTCATACTGAAGAAAATTGCGACCTCTTTTAAATTCTCTAAACCATCTGAATACAGTAGCACGAGCTGGAGATTCATCGCCAAATGCTAATTGCAAATGTTGAACGCATTCTTCTTGATTTATTCCTGCTTTAAAATCGTAGAAAATCATAGCGCGAAAATGTTCTCGCGTCAACTCCATTTTCTCTTCTGTTTAAAATTTACTCTACGCTAAACAATTTGAAGTAAGTCAGTAAAAAATTGTCTTCTGTGTTAAAATTCTTTGTATTTTAAAATTAAACCATTATTTTTATTTTGTAAATCCTCGTCTGATCGTATCTCAAAAATTTTAGAGCAACCCTCGTAATCACACTATTATTGGGTTTATGCAGACTAAAATTTCACTAGTGAATGAGACAAAGAAAAATTAAGTTTGGTTAATCACTTAAATAAAATGTATACATAAATATTTACTGTTATGTAAGTGTAGGAGTGTAAAAAGCGCCTGTTTCTTTGCTACTTTGTACATTTTATCATTAATGCTTGATACAAAATTGTATTTCAAGCAAAAATAAAATTTAAAAAAAAATAAATTTTGAATAGTTTCTATTTTGTGATTATTTAAAATTCTAGATTCAAATATATTGGCTGCACCGTTTTCTTTATATATCTTATCAACTTAAAGTAATACAACATTATTGTATTACTTTAAGCGTAAGCTGCTTAAAATAAAATCAAAGAAAGTTTCAAATATTTTGTCGATTAAAAAATATTGAATAGTTTTCCACATTGCGTTTTTTTTCCAACGCACATGTTAGGATGCTTTTTGTATATAAATGCCATTACATGTAGCCTTTTGCATTTAAAAATAAATTTTATAATTAATGTAATAGCCCTTAACGATGTATTAAAGTGTTCTTTTTTAAATTTAACTAACATTATTATGGAATATCAATGTTTTCTCTGGTGTAAAAAAGCTTAAACTTTAAGGATTTGGTCCATTGTCTTTGTGGACTACAGTTCTCAACAGTTCTCATTGAAATGAAACTTCCTAAGTTCGTTCCCAACCGCAGATGAATAACAGTAAATGGATCTTTTATTTCTGCTTTCTACATGCACTTTAGAGTTATAATAAGTTTTTGTCCTTGCGATGCATGAATACAATCTACTACATATGTAAAGATCTCCCGGAAATATGTATAGAGCTGGACCCTAAAACGCAGCACAACCATGTATTGTCTACTACGTGGCGCCAACGTTTTATTAATTTAATTATCATATAATATTTCTTTTTTAAATTATTTTTGTTTTTGATGTTATCGCAGCACAATTGGTATGCTTTTTGACATTTACAGAAAAAAAAAAAACATCTAATACTAATAAAATTTTGAATTATTTGAATCAGTTATTCGGTGCCAGGTATCCAATGGTATTCATTATTTCGTATTTATTTTATTTAAATCGATTCTATTTTTTATTTTTAATTTAAAACTAAATGAAGGAACTGTGATAACTTTTTTTAATGTTTTATAAAGATGATATAAAGTTTTCTGACATTTTTATTGCTTAAATATGCAATAAGTACTTTGATACTGTACTTCGTTTCTGGCAAACATATTGAGGAAACAAATTAAATTTTTTTGCCTTCTGCATGTTGAATTTGTATATTTAATTACATTATACTGAACATAAGAGTATAAATGAAATGTCTTGGTAAAAAATGCTTAAAATTACAATGGCTCATAAAAAAAGTCAAATACAAAAAATACAACCAAATATTTTTTCAAATTCTTCAATATATTCTTTTTAAAGATTGGGTAAAATCTTAATACTGTAAGAAAAAAATGCTCACTACTCTCTTCGTCTAACTTATAAGCGTTTTATTTAAAGTGTCTTAATTTTGAATTATACATTTTTTTTTATGTTTTTCTGATGAAATTACAAATGTATTTTCATTTAGTTAATAATTTTTAAGTTCTCCCCGTATTCATATTACAAATTATGTTAACGTTATCAATGATTAATGAAGATTAAAAATAACTGAAATTGTAAAAAAATATTTGTGATATAAATCTATGTTTTAAAGACATAGTTCAGTGTTTGTTTTTGTTTTCAACAGAAAAAAAAATCTTGTGTTAAATGTACTAAACTAATTTATTATTGTTGAAAATAAAGAAGAATCATACGCAAAATTATTCTCAAAGTCATTATTAAATTCGAAATTTATTAAAATTGTCTCATATCTCTTAAGCTATGGCTTTTACATGATAATTTATTATTCAGGAGTTAAAACTTAAATAGATAACAATTTTACATGACATCGATTTTAAATTGAATCACGACTAAGAAATTAGTCTTAAATATAATATTTGCATAGATGGGAATATTATAACAATTTTACAGAAAAATTTTATCAGCTTCATAATAATATAAACTTCAGATGGGATAAATTAATCATTAGAGGCTGTATTTCCAAATATATTTAATCTAGTCAATAAAATCTATTAACGTACTGATGTCTATAGGTTGTACCCTTATAAATGCATTAAGTAGTTTGCTAATTACTTTGATTTGAATTGAAAAATTAATTTGAAAATCTACAATAGTGAGTTACATTTTCAAAATAACGAAATAAATTTCTATAAGTATAGTAATCTGTCAGTCCATGGAAATGTATCACATACTTGAACTGTTTTTACGATATCCCTGTTATTATTAGCAACATTTTGTATGTCTGTAACGTAGATGATATAATATCATTTTAATAATATCACCAAGAAAAGAAACGGATTCAAGTAGTTGTGGAATATGACCTTTCCATTTGTCTTATCAGTTCATTTCATAGATTGACACAGAGGGTTGCTTATATTAATATTTCGTCCAGTATAAAAATTTAATATACGTCATGCCTTAAGCGAAGAACATATTCTTTCTTGAAACTGGATAGAATATCTTCATATATAATTTTAAATAAAATGCTTTCTTCTCACCTTTTTCTTTTTATGACATCATAAATGTATTTCGAATGAAATGAGCATAAACATTAAAACTAACATGAGGCTTCTTAAATTAATCTTATTAATTATAAAATTTATTTCTAGATTTATTATTCTGAAGAATAGTTATATTGAACAGTAATATTCCAAATTTACTCTAAAATAAATTTACTTTACTTAAAATTTTTAAAAAGAACAATAGGAATAAAGATGATTTATCACATAATTTCCTGAAGATTAATGAAAAATTCTCTAGATAAAATGCATTATATGTGTATATATAAATATAACGATTACGCATTAAAAATATGAGTATTTCATAAATGAAAATAAATATTTTAAGTTAATTACATTCATCTAACAATACATGTAAAAATTAGTTACAGCAGAATTTTTATTTCTTACATTTCTGAAAACGTTCAATCGCATGAAAATAAATTTACAATATTGTAATGAAAATCTGCACAAAAGCTATATGACCTTTCTCTTAGATAACATTTATTTTATTTTTATATTCTATTATGTTTAAAGAAATTCATTTAAAAATGCATACTATATAGAAAAAGGGATTTATAGAAATATTCCCATTAATCCTGTTTTTAATTATATATTGAAATATAAATATTTTTTCATAGAAACAAATTACAAATAATCAAAATGATAAACTCAAACTCTTCAAAATATCTTAATTATAACACCAAATTACCTCTTTTTTTAATTTCCAAAAGACTATTAAATTCGTTACATCAATTAGTGCAAATAAAATTCAATTAATGTAAATAAAACTTTATTATTGTTCAAACTTTTTTATGTCCTTGTACTTAAGGAAATTATTGTTATTTGTAAGTAAATACAGCAAGTTGGCTTTTGCTAAAATGAAAATTCTTATAAATGAAACAATAATTGGAACTATAATACATAGATTTATTTCAAATGTTAGAACTCTGCTCTCATAGATAAAACAATACACATAAGATAGTTATATATTGATTAACTTAAATATATTTAATATTCATATGATTGAATAAATTGATAAACTTAGGAATTTTAAAGAAAAAAATTGTTTATGGAATGAAGTATAAATTTGGGTAATTTTTGTATATCAAAGTATTTTTCAGTCAAAAAATTATTAGATGCATTTTCTTCACTCTTATTTATCCCTTAAAGTAAATTCCATGTGAAAAGGTATTTATAATACACGCGCGTGCACAAAAGAATTTTCTTAACCATACATGAAATGTGTTTAACCATGTATGATGTATGAATACTAATGATTTGTAACATCTTGGTAATGGTTGTTAATCTCTTAATACGACTTAATATGTATTTTCTTGCATTTTTGTCGCATGTACTTTAAAGTAATTTTACAAAATTACTAGAATTTTATTTATTTATGCTCAAGAAAGCATGCCATACAAAATATAAAGCAGAATACAAACACAAAATAATTAAAATATGAATAGTTTGATGGTGTTAAAAATTATATTTATTGTGTGATAATTTTGTCATGCTAATGTTATTGGAAAAGCATCAATATGTTTATGCAAAAAAAGAGATAATAAATAAGTGACGAATTCAGTATATCGCATATTAATTATATTAAATTGATTAATCTTTAGAATATATTAATATAATATTTTAGCATTACTAATATTGTAATTTAGAATTGCGCTATTTTTCCAGAATCACACTGTGGTTTTGGAATAAAAAATCTATAATTAAAAACATCAGATTTATCATGGGTGATACAATTTTAGATTGAAATTATATTCTTACAAAGTTGTAAGTAATATTAGTTAATATATAAGATTTAAAATTCAGCATTACAATCTACAAAGTGTTACATTAGCATTGAAACTTCATGTGTAAAAACGTTGGGCTTGAAATTTGCAATGTAAGAAACAGTTATCTTCTATTAAAACAGCTTTAGCATTATTTCATGCTAATTTTTGTATAATTTTCTAAGATAAGTTTTCAATTTAATTTCATATACTTAAATTTATTTATCTAGAACATAATATAGGCAGCGTGACTTGATAACATACAGATTTATATATGCCTGATACGCCAATATGATTAAATATTTGAGTTACATCTGAAAAATTCTTACTAAAATACTTAAGATATTTTTTTTTATTATTTTTTTTTTTGGAAATATCTGTCATTTTGCAGTCTTGTATAAAAAGATAATTTTGTAAAGAATTTTATAATTTTTAATGTACATTATATATGATTTTTAACATAATTTTAAAATTTCAAATACTTTTTGTTATTATTATGAAGTTAATTTTGTCAAATCCTTATCATTATAAATAAGAAATGGCTTTTAAGGGAATTTGCTATTAATCGTTGAATAATTTTAATGCATTAATTATTAAATATGAAAATTGACTTCAATTTCCATGTATTTAAATGCAATCTATGTAATATTATTTTATTTCAAAGATTTATCATATTAATGAGCAACAGATTTACACTTTCTTAAAATAAAGATATATTCCTTAGAAACCTCATGCAATAGAATTTGCTTTTTATTAAACTTCCCATTTAGTACATTAGGCGCATTAGGTGGTTTGGAATTTGCATAAAATTGTACGCATGATATCATTCTCTCCCCTAAATAGACCAATTAGCAACTAAAATCCCTACGTATATTACTTCTAAAAGATAACGAGTCATTTGTTTAATACGTTATATTTTCTGTGAGCACCAAACTATCTAGAATCTAATTTATGACTGCGAAGGTCGGAGTTTACAGTCTTATATACAAGTTTTACACTGCTTAATATCTAGACAAAGTTTGCATTAAACTTACTTTATTTTGGTTTAGTTCGCCTAGAAGCAATTTATCTCTTCAAAATACATCTAGAAAACGTATTAATTTGACTGTTATTCCGTTCTATAAAAAGGTTATTTATAAATTATTAAAATTTAATCTATTTCATGGTACATGTTTACTTCACTGTTATTATCTAACAACATCGTTTTGATTTGTATATATATATATATATATATATATATATATAATGGCATAAAACATATTTTCCATAGAGAAATTACAGATGTTTATAACAAAATATAAGTAATATATATTTGTATATTCTGAAATATAAAATCCTTGATGCAGAAAAATATAGCTGACAAAATATTTTATCCTTAAAATGAATAAAACAAATTAAAATTTCATTTTGAACAAATTCAATTACTGTTTCAACATCCTAGATAATGAGAACATTTCAATGTCGATGCTTATGTTTCATTTTATTCAATAATATGTATGCCAGCCGGGATATTACCTTAGTTTAACATGCTGCGAGATATTGAATAAATAGATAACTGACTCTGGTCACCTTACCTTCCAGGAATTCTTAGCAGCTGCTGAGAAAGCTTACTTCCAGAATAAACAAACACATACCTCCTGAGACTAACATGGCTTCCCTATGAAAACTTGCAAATCACATCACACAACTGCGGAGACTGACGTGAAGAGCTTCTGTGATATCACAATTTTCCGTGGCAAAATCTTTCGTGCGTAAAATGTAAAACGTTATTTTACGCATTTATGGCTTCTATAAGCATACTTAATAATGCGTACAGCAAATTAGACTAGTAAATCTTTAATGTTATTAAAGACTATACACGGTGAAAATCTAAAGCATAAGAAATTGATATCCGAAAGTATTACGGTAATGTAAATTGAGTATTTTTATTCTTAGATAATATATTTATTTTTATTTTTTATTCCGTACGATTATTTGTGATTATATAAATTACATCACAATTCAATATATAATTACTTTTTACTGTTTATGTTTTGAAGTATCAAAGTATCATTATCATTTTTTCTATTTTTGTTAATATATTGGTCTAATTTTATGATAACTTTATTAATTTTTTTTTGTTTTCAGAATGTTTCCCCTTGTTCTTATCAGAAAGTATTTTATATATTTTTTTAAAAGCACCATTTTTTTAAAAATATTTTTAAATTGATTTTATTATTATTTTAATTTTACTTACATAGACATACATATTACGTAGCACACACACACATTTATAACTATATATATATGAATGAGTTGCTTAAAACCCATCAATGTTGAATATTATTGGACTAGTATCGTGAAAGACTAAACTAAGTTATTGTGATCCGTAGCTACTAAGCATAACTAATAATTGCATAATGTTGAACTACTGACAAAATGACATCGATGTCTTGACTGCCTTCTTTTCCACACACACTCTGCTAATAGGGAGAATTTAAAGTGCCTTATGATTTTAAGGTACTTTAATATGACACTGTTGGGTAGGTCCATGTCACTTCATTTTAGATTTCCAGGATTTTTTCTCAGGACTACAGGTAAAGTTATGGAATATTAGTAGGATATTATATGAATTAAAAATTCTCAATTATTAATGGCATTATCATAAGACATCGTCATTTTTATTTTGATTGTTTCTACATTGAAGTCTATAACTTTATTGAAAGATATTAAATGCATGTTTTTTTAAGTAAGTCATTCAGAAATATAAAGAAAATGACCCGTTGTCCATAAGTTGTGGGTTTGATCACAGCCACTATTGAAAAACTATAAATGGAATATGTGTGTTTCAATTCTGTGAATACTTCTATAGATTACTGAACTTGAGAGTTTCCTAAATTTATTTCTATTTGACACATAAATATAAATGTTTACTGAGGAGAAGCCTTTAAGGAATCTTCTAGTTAATCTTTATATCAAGTCTTGCAAATTTTCTGTCTCTTAAACTATGGACTACGGGGTTTCAATATAGAGAAAATAATTACAAATTCGGGGATAACAATTGATTAATATTGTATAGATATGTACAATTTATAAATTTTCAAGAGCTCAATTAGAAGAAAAATCAAAGCAAAAGTGGTAAAATTTAATGTAAATATACCTTTATATAACTAAAATATTCATAAAAAATTTTAGAATTATGTGAATTAACATATTTATAAATGATATCAACCTTTATTTATTCAAATCTTGTAGTAGAACGTATAAAATATTTTTATAAGTTTAATATTTTTCATTGGAAAATATAATCTGTAAATTATTTTTTAAATTACTTTATGTATGTGTATTTCAATTTAAAAGTTAATTATAAATTCCGTTATTCTTTTAATTATGAGTTTTTTCATTTTCCTGACACCCTCCTTTTATTTAAGAAACTGAGCAACATTATTCTTCTAAGTGTTTAATTTTATATACACTTAAAAATAGAACCTTGATAGTTTATTTATAACGAAAGGTCATTCTCTGATTCCCTTATGGGTAGCACAGAACTGTAAAAGTAGGAAGAAATGTGCAATCCAAGACCAAATTCCCATATTCAAACCACATATAGGGAAAAGTCATCTCGGTCAAAAAGACCCTAGACCCCTCTTATCTCCAAAAAAGGAAAAATATATTCGAGAGGGAAAAGGAAAAGAAGTAAAATCCCCAATGGAAAGAAGTTAAAACACAAAGCCAGGGCCATAACTGAAAAACGTGGCTTGAGTGTCAACTACTATTTAACGGACCAAAAGGCAGGACTACTCTGTGTTTGCTATGCTTCCCCCACAGCAAACACAGTTTAAAGACTACATCAGATGTCCCGTCACCTACCCCGACTGGTATGAAAAATGCAAGCACTGGGCTCGCTGAAGTGCGTTAGAAGTTATAAAAAAGTACACTTCCCCAACACTTAGTGTCATCTTTAATCAAATGAGATGGCCAATGGTATTCTAAACGTGTAAGAAGTTTTATTATTCCGAGACGGCATAAAAGCGCTGAAGAAGACGTTGTTTGTTAAGGGGAAGGTTGTTGTTCCCTCAGTGTTTATTCGGGTGTTTTTGTTGAGATAAAGCTGTGAATTTGATAGATTTGAAATTAGAAAAGTGTGTCATTGTTAAATTACAAACTTTCTATAATTTAACATTTTTAAAAAAAATGATTTTTTTTTTAAAATAGAGAATTACTATGATTGTCTATTGATTTTGATTCTCTATATGATTCTAAATTAAGTAATGAATTTAATCTCTGTTATATAGAATTAATAAAGGATTATTTTATAAAATTCTCATTATTATGATAAAATTATTGTAAATTATGATTAAACAGCGACTGATAATAATTATGTATATAATATAAAAAGTACTATTTTCTCATACATTAATTACCTAGATAATTTTCATAAAAAAATTTACTCTAATTTAGGTACATTAGCATAAATGCATTGTAATATATTTTTTTTTTATTAAAAAGTTCATTGATTTTTCAATATTTACAAGTGTTGTGAAATAATATTGTAAATTTGGCAAAACTAAAACTGAATTTTTTTTTATTTATTTCATAAATTGCAACTCGTCACCATCCTTGTACCTTAAGTGATTTATTGTGAGTTAAAATTTATAAATGTGATTTAAATGATATTTTTCAAATTATAACCAGTTGGATATCTTCATAATTTTCATAAATAATGTATTTTTCAAATTCAATGCATAACAGCATAATAGTTGAAAAAATATTGTATTAAGGGGAGAGAGATTTTTCTTTTATTACATGTATTTATACGTAAACCACTTAAAAAAATTGCGATTTTTACAATTTTTAAACAGACATTTTATGTTTTACTGAAAATGTGTACTGAGATATTTTATGTCTTCATTAATATATTGATGACATTTATAAATTTATTTTCTTTTAAACTAAAATAGTGTTTAACCTTTAATAAAATGTTTATATATAATGTATTAAAAATATTTTGTTTTTAAAAAGAAAAATATTGTGCTTTCAAAGCTTATATAAATTTGATCACATAAAAATCCAGAAATTTTGACAATTTGAAGCAAAGCTTTTACATTTGAGATAGATTATGAAACATTTCTAAAATATTGCGGTTGATGATATTATTGGAATATATTTACAATATCATGTAAAAACAGTATTGTTTTAAAAATAGATTACATTCATAAATAAATCAATAAGATATTTTTCACAGAAACCTTATCACAATATATATGGAGATAAAATCACTTTAACTGCTATTTTTTGTCACAACATGACAAACGTAAACAGTAAAATTGCACAGGTTTAGAAGCCATTAAAGTGACATCTATTAAAATAAAAAAATGCTTTGAATTCTACTTCTTACACTAAGTATCTCGATATCTCTTCACCAAGTAACAACATTAAAATGCAGAATGTGAATGACACACTTTCTGAACAATTATTTTATTTAAACATGTCCTAGATGTCGCTGAATACCACGTATTTTACACAAACGTGTTAAAAGGATAATATTTTAAGACAATGTTTAAATCTATTATCTTAATGTGAGTAGCAAATGATTAAATTCATTTTCGTTTCACGAAGATTATTTACTTCATTATGTAAACAACACAAAAATAATATGCTTGCTCTATTATATTAAAGAAAACAAATTTTTTAAGCAGAATATAAAATAATAGAGAAAAAAAATCAATCTTTAAAAACTTGAAATATCATCATAATTCATTGATCCTTTTAGGTTAAATCGCATAGATTAGAATCCACAATTAACTAATTATGAGAAATTGTCTCGAACATTTTAATCAAAATGCATTCAATGCAAAATAGACAATTTTAAATAATATTCTTATATTTTTCATAAAAATGTATAAATTTTTTTATTTAATATAAAATTTATATATATATATATATATATATATATATATATATATATATATATATCAATGTTGTTTTGGAAATTTTCTTTGCAAAATTTCTCTACTTTATTGAAATTAAAAATTAAAAATTTTCTATTTCCTGATGAATTTCTTTTACAACCATTTGATTAAGGATACATTTTTTCATTAGTTCATTCAAATATATTCCTTCCTAGAAAAATATTAATTTAATCAGTACATATCACATAATTATTAAAATATATACCATACATTTTTATAAATCTAACAATTTTAAGGGTTTTATATTAGTAAAAATATATTATAAATATATTTTTAATTTACTTGATTTATCAAATTGTATATTAAGATATCACCCTTATTATAAAAGCAAAAGCTGATAATTACATATATTTTATAATATTTTACAAGTCTGTTTATTAAACCATAGATGTGATTAATAAATAAAATTGATTTCTCAATAACTCATATAACTCTAAAATTAATGCATTCATTTGTTTTATTTCTGTGTGATTAACTATTCATTGAAATGGTAATCGTAACAAAGACGAAAAGGAAATATTATCCAATAATGTAAAATAAATCTCTTAGTTGTACCTCAATGAATTATTACGTGTAAGGTTATTCTTAGAGAATTATACCTGGTTGAAAGGAATGAATAAAAAAACACATTTCATGGAGAAAATAAGAAAAAGGATTTACTTGCATTTGATTATTAAAAAATAAATAAATAAATAAAAACTTTTAAATTATTGAATTTTTAAGTAAATCATTGGTAAATTTTAAAATTATTTAATGAACGATTAACATATAAACTTTAAATTTCATCCGTAGGTGAAGACATCCATTTATAAAATGAATATTTAATTTTGTTATTCAATGTACAAGAAAAATTCTCAAAATTTATAGTATATTTGCAGCATTTCTAATGTAATACATAAAAAGAAGATGATTCTAATTGAAGTGACTCAAAAATTAACATTTAATTAATGTTTCTAAAAATATTTCCTTAATTTTAATTATAAGCTAATTAATTAGCATTCTTGAGGTTTTAAAGCTTTAATTATTTTAAATTCATAAAAATAGACATTTTGAAGAATACATATAAAGCACATGCTGTTTTTTAAATGATTCAAATGAGAACTGAAACTTTTCTTAAATAATTTGGAGCTTACTATCATGCATTTGTTATTGATTAAAAAATCAAATAAAATGCTAAAATAATCAATACTGCTATAATAGCTAGATCAGCAATAGAATACAATTTATTGATAATTTACAGAATTGTGTATTTTTATTTACTATTGAACTTTTGGTTATGTCATATTTTTTTGTGAAGAATTTCTAAATTAGTGTTTTATTCTTGAATAATTATCCAGAAATTATTCAAAAAAATTCATGTATAAAAAAAAACGCTAAATTTTTTTTTTTTTTTTTTTTTTTACAAAATATTTTTGTACATTAAATTTTTTTCTTGATGCAATGAAAATATTTATAAAAAGTAATGAAATGAGTTGAAGCTTAGTAATATAGAAAGGTTTTTTTATTTATTTAAAAAGAGTAAAATTTGAATTTTAAAATAACATTTGATATTATTTTAATCACATAAAAAAAGCCTTATTCAGTACATCGAATAGATTATAAAGTTATGTAAAAAAAAAAAAAAAATGAGCTGCAGAGATAAAATATTAATAATATGTTGTTCTGACATTTCCTCATTTTTTATAGTAAACATATTTTACATATTTAAACTGAACACAGTGTATACTTGATATGTGTCTTTCTTCATAAATCAAGAAAAATATTCATTCTCATCTCTGTCTAAAAGCTGATTTTTTTTCTTCAGTAGTATATGTTTTTTGAGAGTAAAATATTCTATTTCATTCAGAATATTATTCAATAAATAGAGTTAAATTCTTGCCATATTTCAAAATATGATGTTTCTTGTGGAATTTGCTTGGATTCTTAATTTTTTCTATAACAACACAATAATTATCTTATATCACTCTCATGGATTTATAATATACTCACAACAAGATGATAAAATTCCCTCTATTCTCTTATTACTAGCGAAAAAGGTAAAACACTTCATACATTTACCTTTAAATAAATAAAAAAAAAAATAAAAATAAAAAAAACAGTAATAAGAATTCAGGTTATATCATTAAGTTTAAAAATAAATTTTATGGCGTATCTCACAAGCTGCAAAACATCTTTGATCATCTTTGATAGCTTAGATGTAACTAACATTGTATCAAAACATAACTTAATAGTCAGGGGTGTTCATAAATTTCCCTTTTTCAATGAAAAAATTTTATAAAAATATTAAAATAATCTCAAAAAATTCCTACCGGACCAGTAACATTATATTGGTAAAGCTGGAAAACATGTTTAAATTATGTCATATAATTTCAAGAGACGAAGCATTAATATACTAAAGTCTCACCGTTTCCATAGAATGAGTATTCATAAGCTTAATTCTAACCATTTTCATATCATTAGCATTATTAAATTCGATCCTTACGTTTTTGAACACTATATGCACAATACCTGCCGTTTTAACGTTACGAGAAACGAAATTATGCTGAAAGATATTTCAGGCATTTTACAATGTTTAAATCCAAAGTTCATCGAATTTCTCGCAAATAGTACATATTATTGTAAAATACATGTTACAAACAATAATATAATGGAACATGGATTTACTAACTGCATGGTATCAATTGTAAAATATTGTTTATTTATCTTACTTATGAGAGCAAGAAGCGAAAAAGAAATGTTTTCTGATTTTAAAATAGCAGAGAATATTTTACATGACATCAAAATTATTGAAAGTTAGATGAGTTATTATTAAAAGAAAGAAAATAGAAAGTTTCATGAGTGCTGCCAACAAGTTTGAAGAATTCTCCAGAAAAATAATTATTATGGATGTCATGGAATCAAATGTAACAATATTCTTCGTTAATTGGTCCACAAAAAAATTTTGGAGTATAAAAAAAATTAATTACTTTTCGATTTTGAAAGAATTCGCTTACAATGTAAAAATATAATTAACTTAATGGATATATTTTTCAGACATTTAATCTTCTAAAATGGTGTGCTTTTAATTTATAATAGATATTGATAATTATTATTATTATTAATGTTTTATAGATTCTACGGTTTTGGAATTTCACATTTAAATGCGTTGTCCCAACTATGTTGATACCAGAATCAAGATATTTTATTTTTGACTGAAATAACAATTTTTTTAAAATTATATCTTCTTTAATATTTAATAAAGTTCTACAGATCTGCTTATCTTAAAAGCATAGACATTAATAGGAATAATGTGTTATAAGAAAAATATGTTTTAATGTTTCATCAAGCAATGGATATTAGAGAGAAATTAGAAAATATTTAATTTAAAATTTTAAAATTTTTTTATCGAAGACAACACCAGGAAATTGTTTTTAAATTTTCAAGTTCTTAATTTCCACACATTAAATTGATTTATTATTTTTTTTTTCAAAATTATATTTCTAATCACTTGATAAATATTCATACAATTTTAGTGCATTTGTGAAAGTTTGTGATTTGCATATTCTTTGATATAAAAATGGTAATTTACAATACTTTCAAAGTAATGTAGCTTATTAAATTCTTAAATAAATTTAATTTTTAAAATATTTTATTTAACTAAAATTCTGAAACACCGCCACGAATTTAACTTTTAAATCAAGTTAATTAGGACGCGGAAATTATAAATTCCTCACAAGCATTCAGATATAATAATCAATGTACTATCTCTATTTTTCTGAATTTTTCTTCAAAAATAGTGAATGCATCTAAACGAAAAAGTCAATAAAATTTATAGAAAACGAAAAATAATTTCAAGGAAATGAAAATGTTTACAATTTAGCTACAAGAAATAAGTTTGAAAATAATTGATCGTTAAACGCATTTAGTTTATTTAATTTAAATTCATCGCAGTTTCAATAAATTTTCATGCAGTATTGATAGTGACAAGTGAATATTAAACTGTCGTTATTATTTATTATTGAATATTCGCAATATAGAAAATAACAACAAATACATGTTAAACCATAAGATGATAGTAATTTTTAATATATTAAACTTCCTTAGTTTCTGTAAAATGATCCAAAAGGAAGATATTTAGTTTTCGTTTTTTCATGAATAAAGTACTAATATCTTAATGAAAATAATGTTTAGATTCATTAATTAGGATTGAAAATGTAACATTCAAAATAATTTGACCTAATAAAATAGAGCTTAAAGAGTGTTATTAATTTCGGAAAGCTGTTTTATGGATAATCGCATTAGATAAATGAAAACCAGGATTTTTTTTTCTAAATTCCAGAACCTTCTCAACAGATTTGCGCTGAGAATGCACAAATACATTCCTGACTTCACATCATTGAGCAGGTTTAAATTATAATCAAGAAACAAATTCATATGCTGTGGCCTATATTATTATTTTAACTTTGCAGAAAGTACTCAACTGGGATTAGCACTAGCATTCTACTTGACTATTTTTGGCATTCTACTATTACATAACTATTTTTGGCATATATATATATATATATATATATATATATATATATATATATATGTTCCTTTTTATAATGATGTCACCTTAAATGAATTCATACTCACTCAGAAAGACAAAATATTAGTATTATTACATCAAATAATATTAAATGAGTAAAGTAATTGGTGGGAGGGTAAACTAACAAAAATTAAGCAAAAAATCAAAAGATTGGTAGCATTTTAAAATATATTTAACATTTAACACATGTAATGATATTCAAATATCTGAGAGTTAAAATTGAGGAACAAATACGTAATTTTTTGAGATTAGAATATAAAGGAAGACTGGAAACCACTGCTATTACGCATTGAATAGTTGATAAAATTTCAATTAAGAAGAAAGCTAAAGATTCTTCTATGCATTGTTAAATACGTCATTTTTCTTGATTCTGAGTCATGAATTATAATAAAAGTTTATTAACAGCTGTTGAGAGTATGGTAAAAACGGTTTAATGAAAGGTTCTTGAAGACAGTGTGAGAAAATACAAATGAAGAACTAAAATAAATAGAGAATATTTCATTAATGCATGTTTCAATAAATCATGTTAAGTGACTGAAGTAAAGGGAACCTAATGCCTGAGCCATGTTGAGAGAGCAATCGGAAGATTCTTCAGGGAGGTCCAGAAAAAGATTATAGGTTTCATGGAGAAATTAGGTTGAAAAGATCTAGAAAAAATTGGAATTTTTTTATTTGAAACAAAAGCCAAATAAGTGTATGAAATACAAAAGATTTATAAAAGGTCCTCCAAGGGGATAAGGATAACATCATGAGAATTGTATATTTATGATATTTTGCATGAATTACATAATATAGAAAAATTTTCAAGCTAATACTCGAATAATTTACATGTTGAAGAAATGCAGAAGTGTAAGAAACAGAAATATATCCAATGATAAGAATTTAATGTCTTGTTTGATTTATAGTTTACAGAAATATTCATCTTAATGACAAATCCTACATAGAAATTTATATTAGAACAATAACAAATGGTTTTATATACATAATTGTACAGAACATGAATTTTGTAGAACTCTTTAAACAAAAAAAGATTGCTTAAAGATTTCTTCTACGTGTTAAGAAAAAGTAAACTTTTATAGTAAATTGCAGTAAAAAGATCCCATGTTAAGACAAATAGGCTGATTTGAGAATTTTAAATAACATAATTTGTTTACAAATAATGGAATGCCCTCCTTTATTAGAATTAGCTTCTAAGCAAATTAGCTAAACTGTATTTTAGATTTTGTAATTGTTTTGGAATGAGTTTGTTAAAGTTTTCCTTCGGCTTTTATAATTTTTATAATGAAACGCACCTTAATTTTTCAGCAGATTTTCTTTATAACTATCATTAACTCTAGAGTTAGTTAAATTAATTATGTTTGATAATATACATACTTCATTTTGCTTATATGTGTATCATTGTAACTCCATTTCCATACATTTTATGTATATCGTAACATAATTATATAAGCAATATTTAATAGTTCAGTTGGCTATTTATTCTTAAAATAAAATTATCATTGTCAAATTAAATGTATTAATCGTCACCAAATAATTTGAGATTCTTCAGATTTCCGATTCAAATGTTATAACTTTTTGCCACTAGATAGTATAATGTTATCATTAATGATGCAGAAGATAATGTTTATACAAAGAAAATGTTTTAATCTCAAATTTTTTAACTTTATGTATATAAACTTTTCTAATATGTAATGATGTTTTGATTTTTTTAAACTTATAAAGTTATTATACAGGAAGCACATAATTTCGTACAGCTGATCAAATATTAGTTGGAAATAGAAAAAAAAAAGTTACCCAGACAAAATCACATTAATTATGAAATCGAATGTCTTTGGACGCTTGGTTTTTAATGATTTTAAATTCTAAGCCCTGCAAAAATATTTACAAAAGCATTTCTTGCCTTCCATTTTCAAATTAGATTCTGAATATTAATTATTTAGTTTATACACATTAGGGTTAGCGGAAAACTTTAGAAAAATAAATTATTTGCAGTCAATTTTGTTATTTACTTATAACAGAGTAAAAAATCAAATTCTTGGAATGCTAATTAAAACCATCCATGTCATAACATATGTAATATTCTGAAATTAATTTCAACAATTATTTTCTATTATTTATAAGTATTCGAGATATTAGTAAGAAGAATTAATTATTCAAAGGCTTTCCTTTAAATTTTATATTATATCAAGAATTAGAGAAATCCAAAATGAAATTAATGTTCCTAATGATAATTAATATGAATTTTTAATGAGACACTATAATATTTTCCACATTTACAAACCTTATAAGTTGACTTCAATTCGCATTTAATTAATATTTGTAAAAAGTACATTTAATCCATATATACTCTACATATCAGTACATACATCTTAATCCGTTTCACAGATAAATTCCAAAATACTAAAATTATATTATTTCACAGATTAATTCCAAAATATCAAAAATTGAAATTGAACTTACATTCCATAAAATAATATTAATTGAAAGCATGACTCTTAAAATTTATTATCAAAGATTTTTCTTTAATAAAATTAATTAATTTATTAATATATATATTTTCTTGTATTTTTATATTAATCGAAAATACAAATAATAATTAAATAATAATTAAAGAAATAAACAAAATTGGTCATACTTGTATATTTTTCAAACCAATGATAATTCAAACACATTTGAAAAAGTTAAAATTCTTTATGCCTCTAAATTTTTTTAATTATAGTTGGTTATTTTTTTAGTCAACAAATATTTTGTACACAACCTTTCTTCCGAAGGAACCTACAATTTTTGAGAAATTCTGAATCACTGTAGTCTTCCAATATCTAGAAAATAAAATCATAAACAGTTGAATTTAAAATAGACTTCTGATAATTTACTAGATAAATATTCGGAAGACATGATAAAAAAATAAATAACATTAACACATGATGAAAATAATAGCCTCAGTTTAATTAGGCTTTGTTATATTTTTCATATTTTCTGTTTGTAATAATTTTATAAATGATATGAACTGAAACAGTTAATTTTTTTAGAAAAAAATTTTAAAATTGCTTGGAAATCAAATTATTACAATTTTAAACATAATATTATTTTATTATTAAAAATGATTTTAGTTAAATTATAACAATATTAAAAAAAGTAGTGGCAATTAAAGGATTTCTGTAAAAAGTTATACTAGATGCAAAATTAGGCTGGGTTTTATCAGATATATATATTAAAAATAAGTATATCTTTCACTGAATTTGAACGTAGGAATTTTTTTTATGTCTTTAATATTATTTTTAATGCAGCCCGAGAATGCAAAACTACCGAAAGTTATATCTATATGAGATGTTCCTGGAAGTCTCCTTCTGTTAGGTTGGATTCCTTACCACGTTGTCATTCCCGTCCTAATTCTGTTTTAAAGCATTCTAATATAAGTATCATAGTTTGTTTTTTGGAGTATTTTCATATATATAAAGATGTATATTAATTTGTGGCAAATAATAAAACTCAGAAAACTCCCAAGTATACAGGCCGTCTGGTGGGCATAAAAAGCAATATTCAACTCCGACTGTTTAACAGCGGCTATGATTGAAATAAAAAAAATGTGCAAAAAGAAGTGATCACCATGCTGGGGAGAATTACTAGGTAGGTGCTTTAGGGTTTCCTAAGTTTTTCTAAACTTACATTGTCAACAAATTTTGCATATTATCAAGGAATTGCCCTCAGAGAGCATGGATAGGGATGTTGATAACTACTATAATTACAATGGCTTTCAGCGGTTAATAGGCTATATTTCTGGAAGTGGCCAACTTTAATGTAATATGCATTGCATAATAATCCACAAAACTGAAGTGAACTCTCCATTGTCTTGAAGAAAATTTATTAATTTTTTTCTCTTGCATTTTTTACCTTGGTATGAGAATTCTGAAAACGTATAGATAAC